>VBVR01003899.1:0-15978 GCA_011638315.1 Tetramorium parvispinum
CTCTACAAAATGGCGTTTAATTCATTTTATTCGGCCTATATGTTACGGAGTAATAACTATTTACTTTCAACACATTCCCATTGGTCACCTTGTATATCACCTGTGTATGACAATATATTTTTAGATACGAGTATCGGCTTTCTATAAACAGTAATTGACACAATGACAACCGATGGTAATGGATTGTAATTTAAATTTCTGTACTATTTTTTTCCGACTACCATGAGATCGATTTGTTTTCGCGAAAAAATGTCGGAAATACTAATAGCTTTGAGTTTTAAGATAAAAAATTGGAAATGTATAACGTAACATCTCGTTATCCTGACCTAATTTCAAGCGCCTTTTACATCGGCGGAATTTACGGATTAATCACAAAGGTATTTGAGATTGAATTCTAGGACACGTAACGGGGATTCTCTGATCTTTGCAGGAGGTTTTCATCACGGACTCATATTTTCCATTAAGTCGCGAATGCACGACTAATCTTTGCGTACGTGCCCGTAAGAAGCGATTTTTCCGAAGCTCGCGCATTTCCCATGGCAAGGACACATCGTGGACGAGGGAGTTAGGAGAGGGACACGTAATAATAATGATACGCGAATCGAGGGTAACTGAGAGTCTCGGTGAACGGCGGGTGTAATTAGGGACGCCCGTCTAACCGCGAAATTTCGTGATCTTATTAAATTCAGAAGGACGCCGGCGAGCGCGCCTCGAGAAAGACAGAGAGAAAAAGGGAAAGGCTAAATTATTATTACTCGCAGGCCCCAAGGTGCCTGAGCCTCGTCCGCCTCTTGGACCGTATGCGTTTCGTCCGCGCTCGCGCACCCGTGCGTGTAATGCACATATATCTATAAAGATTATATCGCGCTCGAATGGCCAGAAGTGACGCAAAGATTACGATACAGATAAAACATTTGAATCGTTAGGCGGAACAGCGATATAAACCACTTTCCTCATCCTCAAAGGCACAATGAAAATTTACGAAAGCGCCTGATATAAAATCTCCAATGGTTCTGTTGTAATAGTCTTTATGGTCCTATATTTTATCTTGTACTAGAAAAAGTGAAATATAACACCCAAAAAAATCATTTTGATATACGTGGAATCCTCTAAATCTTAAAGGATTTTACTCTTTTATTAACCTCAAAAGGATTCTGAATGAAACGATCTGAAATGAAGAGAAAAATAGTATAAACAAGAGTATTTAGAAGAGAAAAAAGTATGTTTTATTTTATTGAAAGAGAAATATGTTTGCTGTAAAACAGTAGGTAAACTTAGAATATGAGATTATAAGAAAAATCATTTTGAACGTAACGAAGATACTTTTTTGTGGGTGAAAATTTCACGTCGCCTAAAATAGCCATGTAGGAAGTCTCTGTCATCGTCAAATATCTAGTTTAACTAGTAGTTGGACTGGTCTCGATTCATTCGTATTTGTGTGAGTCATACAGACGGTCAGTTGTAACGGATGGAGAGAAAGAGAGAGAAAGAGAAATCACGTACTACACGTAATTTTATCGTTCGCGGCGCAAGCCTGTTTTTCGTGAGAAGCAGCTGATAGGTGCGCGCTTTCATACTCGGCGTTTCATTGAAAACGAAGCCGAACCGCCAGGTAGCAGGTACGAATTACCGTCTGCAACTATGTTCGCCAGAGTAGTCATTAGCGCACGACAACGGATAATCAGAGAGTACCGCGGCAGTATATGAACGCGCTTCTTCTAGTTACGTTTCCTCCAATAAGTCGGTGCGCGGGCCATCAAAATGATTTGACAACGTGAATACGCTTTGCAATTACCGGCCGATACGATGAGAATCGTTTTGGAAACGACTAATCAATGGATAAACATCGTTCGATTATTTTATTGATGATCACTTTCATCGGATAAACTTTCGGTAAATTCAATTTGGTGAATTAAATCACAAATTACAATTTTTTTTAAAAGTGAAACCCGTATACATTAGACACTCTTTTTTATGGTTGCTGGTTGAAAAATGACACACACTGAGAGAAAAATATAGTTACTTTTGGCTTCAATCACAATTTTATAAAATTTCTAACGATAATTATGATTAACATAATGATGCATATAGTTAAGTTGATCATGTTTCGTGTTAGAAATATTCCAAAATTGTGGTTGAGGCCAAAAATAACTATATTTTTCTTTCAGTGCAGTGCAGCTTTCAAGACAAAATATATCAAGATAGGGTTAAAATTTTTCCTCTTTGGAAAGATTTGTTTCTCGTCTGAAGAATCGAACAAAATAACGAAAGGATCCCAAACGGGATTGCAACGAGATCGAACGATGATAAAATCGAGGCGACGCGAACCGGACGAATCCCTGGAGATCGCGGCCAGTCTTCGGACTCATCCCGAAATCCCTGTAATTTCGGAAGCTACCGTCTGAAAGTTGAAATGCACCTAAACACGAGATCCAAGGCGATCGGACGCAAGAGCTTCTGTGCGCGGCATAATCACCGAGATTTCCTTACGATTTCGTGGAACATCTGGGCAATTTGCCTGCGAGATGAGACGCCCGGCGAGGGAGAGAGGAGTCTCTCACTGCTCGATTCATTCTTTCCTTCTTCTTTCTTTTTTCTACCCGCTGCTCGGGTAGATATACGCGATTGCACGATCGCCACAGCCAGTTCCTTTATCGCAATAAAATCGGTGAAAAATCGCGAGTATTTCCGGAATAAACGAATTCTCGAGACGAATGAATTATCGGCACCCGTCATGATTCACGTCTATCTCGCAATAATTTCTTCGCACCTCCGGTTTTGCTTCGTTCTCAGTTGAAAAAAAAAAATTGGGAATGTGTTCGCATAATTTCCGGTGAAACTCATGCGAGTGGCGATTTATACGGGTTATTATCTTTACTCGAAACATCCTGCGAGCAAAATCGCTTAAGCGACGTAAATCAACCGAAAGGAATTTAATTATTAAAGTCGATGACTATTAATTTCCCCCGTTTCCTTGAACGTATAGTCGTAATGCTTTCCTTGGAATCTGCACTTTTAAAGAATAACGTAATAATTACGTTTCACATACGATATACGCATTCTTTTAAGGCAAAAACAGAAAATCATCGTCATTTTCGTGCATGCTCGTGCATGTGCGAGCTGATAAAACGCGACACTAATTCCTATACGCGCAGCCGTGCCGTCGCGATAAATAGCTGAATTATCATGATTTTAGATTACAGGTTCTGTGCTTATAAATAATATTATTAATTTTCTGACACATGGGACATTTCACGTCTCTTTTAATCAGTAGCCTCCAGCAGTCTGTGTGCTGCACACGGTTCGGATATCTCGACGACGGGGGTGCGAGAGGAGGCGACTTTACGCGGGGCAAAACGCGGCTTGTGCGGCTGCAGAAGAATATCGCGTAATACGTGAGAGACGCAAGACTTCTTCGTGTTATACGCGCCCGCGAGCGAAGGATGCGAAATTCAATCGAGCGGAAAGGAAACGACCGGTATAGCGTATGACATGATCGACGTTATGTAAAATATCACGAGCTAATAATTATTTGTCATTACCGCTGCACTGGACCGGTCAATTAGTCACGGATAATCGTATTCGTAATACGCCGTTGGGGAGCGCAGTCACCTATATAAAACGAGATTCTATCTGCTCGCCGGAGCCACGGCGGCGCGATCGCGGATTCTGATCGTCTCGTAATAGATATTAATAGCTCTCGTCACGACGGCTCGTGCAACTAGCAATCCAACGGAAAATCACACATAATGCCGCGAGATACATAATGCAATTAATCCCCATCGTGCGTCGTTATGTCGGCTAATCTGCTTCGGATGCAAAACTAATTAAGGTAATGAACGCGCGCGTTTTTACGAGACCGGCTGGCTATTTCGTAGAACGGTTTCTGCGATTTTCTCACGGATGTGATACGAGGTCAGATTGTAACCGCTATTCCCCGACGCTATTAAAAGACAACTAAATGATTTTTTCTGTTAAATTACATCGCGTTCCTAAGTAATAAATCGAGTACTCAAGGGAGATAATAATTACACTTGCAATTACGTGCACTTATTCCGCTAACTGCCTAAACGTTTAGATATTCATTTGATTACGTAAACCAAGAAAAAAGAAAGACGGAAGGAAGTGTCATTCATTAAAATACTGTGGAGTTTCGCTTCTTTTCAGTGCGTACGCATAATAATTCAATTCAACGGAACAGACTATCAACTTGAAATAATTACGATAATAAAACAATTAAACAATTAAAGATAGTTTTATGTAAAATTACTTTTAAAGAATCTAACGATATATTCATCTAAAGCATAATAACTTTTTTAAACATTAATGTAAATAAGTTTAAGTAAGTTAAGAGCAATTGTAGCAATTAACCTGATGAGATAATATAATACAATAATTCCGCAGCGAAAAAATTAATTTTCATAAAATTGTTAAAGAGATAATGCATATATTATGTAAACGCATCTACTGTGCATATGTAAATATATATTACATTAATAATGTTATTAAAACCATTAAATGGCAAATATTAATTTTATTATTATCGCTAAGCGCTATTCAGAACTCGTTGGATAATAATATCTGAACTGACTTGAACGCCGAAGCTCACACTCCGTTAACTCGAGTTTATCGCAATAGCAGAATCGGATAACTCGCACGCGCAAATAGGCCCGCGGCTACGTGCGGCCTTGGTTCCTTTTTCTTGTGTTAATGATTACCTTTCTTTTTGTTTTTAGGGAGGAGCTCGCCATAAAAATCGGCCTGACGGAGGCACGGATACAGGTCAGTAGAATCTCTTAACGTTATTTTGCGTAAAATAGCAAATAATGCGGCGTAGATAAATTCTAGATTCATGTCCGATGTAATTATTAAACGCACAATAAGATCTATCTAGATTTCCAATATATGCAACATATTACGCGACCCTTTTCTTCTATGGCCTTTAACTTCTTTTCTCAATTAATTTTTCAAATACACAAAAGATCTGTTTTATATAAAGTCTTGAATAATAAAAAAATAATTAAAAATAAAAATGAGAAAACAAATTACAATTGTATTCAAACTTGAAAAATATCAAAATTAAACCGTACTTTTTAAATGACGAGTAAATTCTGATGCTGTCTAAATAAAAATAATAGCGTATCAAATTAAAATTGATTAGTTATCTCTCTCTCTATATATATATATATATATATATGTATATATATTGACGCATCATGGCATAACTTTAAAATCACTTTAATAATAAGCAGCTGCACACGTCAAAGTTTGTTGGAAAAATGAGGCAATAATTGGCGGTAATAATGTGGTTAGGCGTCTTCTTTGGCGCGAAGGCGAAAATATCGCGCGTCTCTTGCGCAACGACAATTATCCTGTATCCTCTGACATTTCGTTTGGATAATAGTTTTGAAGCCCGCGAGCGCGCGCGAAGAATTACTTAAGAATTACTTAAGTTCTCCACGCAGTCATGTATCCCCACCTGTAATTTGCCTACCCGTATGGCGAAATGCGATATCCTTCGAGCAACATACAAATCGTCGTCAATCATGACTCTTTAATTATTTGCTCAACCCTTTTCAAGGTACCCATTATTATTAAAAAATTATTAGACACGCGATTGTCCATTGGAACATTTAAACGATTAATATTCATTGTTACTAATTTCTGATACTTTAAGATAATTATCTATCGGAAAACTTGTAAAACATGACGTCAGAGAAAAAAATTGTGTATGTACATGTTTAAATAACTATGTATGGCAAAAGTATAGACTATCACGGTTTTTATCGGTAATCTAGTTCTAAGCATTAACGTCAGCAAATATCTATAATCAGCATGATTAGTCATTAATTACGCGATTTGTAAAAAAAAAGCTTGATAACAACACTGTTATGGCACGAAATAAACTACGGTATAGGCTCTCAAACGTAAGAGATTAGCTTTTTATAACATTTAACATTATTGTATTAGAATAATATCGTAAATCGATCTTTAAAGACAGTCGCGATTAATCAGCGCTTGAAACGCGCATATCATCTACCATTAAACTTCAATAATGTTCATTTAAGAATGTACTTATATTTGAATAGTAATCACACGATCCGAATACATTTGAATATTTAAATCAAACATTAAATTATTACTCATACAATTCCTACCCGTTTTTATTCTATCTGATTAATATCATCGTTTGACGATCAAGACATTATAATGTTTCATATATCTTTTTGTATGTATAATTATGTTCATATTAAAACGCGGCAGTTACAAAAAAAAGAAAGAATTATTGCAACAAACAAACATAAAACGCAATCAACATGTCAACAAATTTATATTAGAATGTATTAATAATGTAATATTGCAAAATAACTAGAAAAATTAATATGCATTTCAAGTTTTTTCTTAATAAACTGATCATATAATGATATCACTTTATATCAAGTAATGTCTAGAATATTGTACGTACGTCGAAATTTCATGCAAGATGTAGAACTCACCTTCTACAGTCCTAAACGAAATATCATCCGGAATTAAATTCTAATATGAACCAAAATATTAATTTAACATAAAATATTAAAATGTGATTTACAGAATTTTAGAAACTTTTCGGTATTTTTCAGCTCGATAATATAATTGTGTGAATAATATCAATTTTGATTTACGCGTTCAGTTTCCCAATTTTCACGGATATAAACATCCGATCTGCGTTGTTCTTATTTATTCAAAAGGGCGCACGGATACAAGTTTTCTGCGTGACGACGATAACTTCTTACCGAGGAGAGCGTGTCCGTATACCATCGTTGCGTGAACAGCTGGCTAATTTGCTCAATTAGTTTAATTTATTCCCGGTACTTACTTACTCTTTTTTCTCTCTCCCCCCCCTCCTCCACTCTCTTCGTTTTTAACCCACGCGTATTTTCCTCTCGCTTTGTCCTTTCACTCTCCATCCCCTTGCTGGCTCCGGGCACTCATACTCGTACGCCCCTATGCGATCTTCTCGTTATTTTCCCCCGCATCGCGAGGGCATAGCGCTTTAACGTTAACCCGGCACTTTTCATTATACTTGCAAATCCGTCACCGTCCACCGCAAATCGCCGATTTACTGATGGCCGGGAATTACGCGCGACGAGATGCGCACGCGATGAGAGCCACTGCTCCACCACCGAGGAATGACACGCCTGCCGTAACTCCACGCGGTGCCGTTAATAATTTTCAGGAATCCCTGAACCTGTACCGAGACAGACCTTGTGCCGTTCTTCTTGCTCGACCGCAGCGAGATGACCGGCTTCGCGATGCTGCGTCCCTTTTCAATCGCGATAGGTGTCAATTGCCTTTGCGGCCGTAACGGAGTGAAATTATGCGTGTTGGTTTACGAAAACGTTTCGCAGAATTAAGCGCACTTATTCAATCGCGATGTCCTGAACCCTTCAGCACGCAGCTGCCTTTCAAAAGACATAAAGTCTGACAGACTTCTAAGATATATCGAATAGTTTTGAAATCCTTCAATTTTCAATATTAACTTATTATTTTAAGTTGCAACTTTCTTAAATTAACTCCGTTTAAAATTTTAATAAGATGAGATTTTACTTTTTTTATTACAGTTTTTACTTCAAAAACTGATGATATTAAATATTAAATAATTGCATAATTAATTTTTCACATTTTCATTAAAAAGCAATAATGATAAATTTGTCAAAAATCTATTGACAGAAATTATAAACTTATTTATGAACTGTATGAGGGACGACTTAAGTGAACACAAATTTCGCTCCGCTCGCCCTAACGCGCGAAAATTAGGTTGTCAGGCGATTCAGTCGCCGCTTGTCCATCAGCCGTCATTAATATGCATGACAAATACATCGTTGTGGAGAATGAGGTGCGATTTTTTTCGACGCCCGAAACTTCGCCCGTACACATCAACGCACAGAAATTAGGATACATGACCTATCATTGGCGATCATTAATAATTCATGAAACATATCGTTTGAGACTAAAATGCCTTCTTATCGCAGAGACTTTAAAGACATCGATTCGTATTTATAAGGGACATTATATAATATAAAGGCGCGTAAAACGAATCATCTTAAATAAAAATAATAAAACCTGCATAAATATAAACTGTGGAAATTGAGAAATTGTGAATTTAAATCAGATAAGTATTACGTTAAAATAAGCAGAGAGGAATTTCGAGGGATTAATTAGTTAATTATTTATAACGTCAGCTAAGCAAACAGAAATAATCTTAAAACTATTTGAAATTATTACGCGTGAGAGTCAACACATTTTAATTATATCAAAAGATAAATTAGATTAAAGGATTATCTGACCGGATAGTCGCGGATTACCGCTAACTTAATCGCGTTTGCGGATTTACAGAAATAGAAACGCGTCGCGCCGCGTTTTATCGGTTTCTTAAACAGACTTGTTAATTCAATATGAAATTTTCTTGATGAATTCGATCGGAAATCGAGCGTTTCTGAATGGAAAAAAATATTTCGTTCTGCATTTATTGGAAATTAAATACTCGTTTGCATAAATATTTCTGCGACACGTCTAACGAACGCTAATTTTCGAGCAAATAAATCGATTCAACTATTAATTGAGCTTACATTATGTGTACGACTCAATGAATAATGAACCGCTCCTTCCCACAGGTTCGTTTGCCGACGAAACCTGTCGCTCGCATGAATAACAGATTGCTATTAGGTAAAGTGATTATCAGTTGTTGCAACGTCGGTTATTAATTATTTTTACGATCTCTCCGAGTGTGACGAGATAATCGACAAGTCGCGAACCTCTGCTACGAGCGAGGAAATTCTTGCGCAAACAAAACTGGAATTGCGAATAAAAATATCTTGCATTTCGTTCGACGTCTGTTTTTTTGAGATGTACACGCGAGACGTCGCATTTCTCCGAATCGATTTCGCGGCAAATTCGATGGTCGGCAAACAAAGGGAATAAACTCGCTTGACGTGTATGTTTAAATTCGCAAGCTTGTAATTCTTTTTACCTTTGAATCTTTCTCTCTGTCAACTCTTTCTCTTTTTCTCGTGAAATTATTTGGACACTTTGGAAACGGTATACGTGTTTCGTATACCGTTAATCCATCTCATATCATGTTAATCTACTTGACGCATTTATTCGATGGAATATTGCATATACCTGAATTCGAAATCAAATAAATAGAGTGCTTGGTAAAAAGAGTGTAAAGAATTATAGATCTTTACTTGAAAACAATTTTTGTTTAGAAAATCAATTCTTATTTATTATTTCTTACTTAGATTACTTATCAAATTTCCAAATTAAAACTTCCGGGATTAAGTATATTGTTTGTATTAGTAATAATTTCTTTCAGCCTATTCATTTTAAATTCATTTAAAATAATGGATCTGAATAATAATAAATAATGAGATGATACATTTATATATACACGTAAACGCTTTCACGCTTCTAACTTGAATTTTTCATTATACGTTATATCTTACATATACGGAGATATATATTTTCACAGATCCATTACTTCATATTGAAATAAAAAAACAACTTGATAAAAAAATGAATTACTTACGCCATGGTTGCTCCGCCGTCGCCCGATGCCTCCCAGGCCTCCTTCTCCTTTCAGATTTCTTTGTTGCACACACGCACAGACACACACTACATTCACTCGCGAAACCGATTACACGATACTTTGTAAGGCAATCCCGCAAGCACAACGCACAGCACCTGAAATTTTATTAATACACGAATTAGTTTCCGTTACTTAAATTGTTCGAGCTAACATATGATATTACACACGTTCTTAATCCGAAAACGGCAATGGATAAATCACATTTAAATCTATTTAAAAATGCCGAAAATCCGAAGCGCAATGTGAGATATACGTGATTTGAAGTATCATTAAAGAAGTAAAATTAAAGTAATAATTATTCGAAAATATTACAACGGTATTTTATAATTTTCGATCGCTTCTTGCCTCATATTTAAACAATAATGCGCTTCTAAAATACCTATTTCTATGCATTAAAAAAGATTCTGATTAAAAATGGACAAATCTGAAAATCTTGTAGGAGTGCTCAAATATTCTGGTTATTATAATAGAAATTCTGGTCATAATAGAACTCAATATTTATAACTTATAATAACCAGAATTCCTATTATAGTAACCAGAATATTTGATCATACCTACAAGATTTTTCTGATTCGTCCGTTTTCAAGAGTTTTTTTTTCAATGTGAATAAACGATAATTTAATTCATAATTTAATCATAGGAGTTAATTGATTACGCATATTGATCGCGTAGTCTCGTGGGATAATACGATACATGCGGAGCGCGGCTCGCGTCGCTCCTGCCTGCTCGGATAACTGCATGCGAATGATAACGCGGACCTTGCACTAAGGGCGGTCACACAAGCGCGCGCGCGCGTTCCGTTCTACGTCCTACAACGCCAGCCGACATATTTAATGTAATTCACGTCAAAAATGCTTAACGTAACATCACATCGAATATTCTATTCCTTATTTTAATTTAATTTCTATTAGTAAACGATAGAGAGATATCCGGCTTTTTGTTGAATAATTCATGAGAGTCTATTTTTATATTACTTCACGTTATCTTTTAAAAATTACATACGCAGAAATCAGCTTATTATTTAAAAACGCAAATACTATGATTTATGTTCATATTTTAAATGTACGAATCACGCACAAAGTGCTTCATTTATAAAATTCGTCACATCGAAACATTTAAAAATCGTTACTCGTTATAAATTGTAGGAATTTGCTAATCACGCAAATATTACAGACAAGCGGGTAAAAAAATGACCATATTTTCTCTCAACATTCATCGCGAACGCGTTTCGAGAGGTAATAACATGATTACACACGAAGCAGCTTTCGCTGCTTGCCGGCTTGAATTCTGGAGTGAATGATACAGCAGTAGCCTTGAGTATATGCGACAGCGTGTGTGACAAGCGCGAAAATTGGTGTTGGTATTCAATACGTGTGTCGCAGCTTAAAATGTAACATACAACGAATAAATGAACGTTGAATATATTCTATTCCGTATATTAAATTTTTATTAATGACTGTTACTGTGTTCGGTGTTACGGACTCATTTAATATCGCGTAAAATAATAATTAATTCATTCGATCGAGAGAGAAAGAGATATCTTATTACTTGAATTTTAGTTGGTAATATTATTAATTTATTTATAATTAGAATTTCAGTTGGTAATATTATTAATTAATAGCAAATTTTAACTATCGCACGTGAATTATTTAATTATTTCTTTTAATGACAGTTAAAATGATTGGCTATCAATCTTCTAATTATCTAATTATTCCTTTACTTATTACTTTAAAAAATTATTAAATCTATTATTTAAAAAATCAAATTTATATATATTTTGATTATAAAACTGTGTATATTAATTTATTATTACTTCCAGATTTTTATCTAACAATAAGACAAATATTGTACGATTTTAATGAGTCAGTAAAAATTAAATTAAATTTTTGCACAAAATATCGCAGTTTAATATTAATATTTATATTATCTTATTAATATTTTGTAAATTTTAATGTTTTAAAAATACATTCTTGAACCTGAAACAAGTTTTTCATGTAAAAATTCGTTTTTTTTTCTCAAGTTATCTGCAGAAAAGTGTATTTAAAGCCTAGTAAAACACGTATATTCTTAATTATTAAATCGAGAAACAAAATACAGGATGTCTTGAGCAAACCGCATTTGAGTTCTTCAATTAAATCGCGATTACAAATGTGACGTAACGAGTATAAAATTAATTCGCAGGATCTATTTATTAAACTGTATCATGTCTCAAGACTGTTTTCATCTGAATTCTTCAATAGAAACACGATTACAAGTGCCGGTTTGAGCGGGTTCAAAGAACGATTCATTCGAGAAAGTATCTATACATGTGTCGAACGCGCGGGGAAATCTTCTTCGTCGGCGAAAGAGGGAGCGAGAGGAAAGGATTGAAGCGGAGAAGCAGAAGAAACGAACATACTCGGCGTTCACGTAATTAATGCGGCACGATTAAGCACGAAACGAGTAGGTTCCGGCGGCGATGTGGTTGCGTTTTGTTTTAAAAGCGGAGAGTCGGAGATGTTTAGCGCCCTGCTGGGGGCAATCCTGTTCGCTGTGGGGGGTCCTGGCACCCGCGACCCCCCTTCCTCACTCTGCCCTAACGATGCCAAGAGCCTCTAATCTCCCGTACGTCTAGGCGAGATTCCGAGACGGGCGGATCGTATACACGCGGAACGCGTACATTCGGGTTGGATGCCTTCTTCTCGCACAACAAAAATCGAAATATAAATATGAGGATTGTAATCGATTATTGCGCAATCGTAAATCTCGCGCTTTAACCGCTCGTAGATTCGCCCCCTTGGCAGAATGATTGATTTAAATGATATTGTTGGAAGCGGACGTTGCGACGTTTAATCCCAGTCGTTAAAATCTGTTACACACAGAATTACACACAGAATATAATACAATTGTATAGCGAAAATTTTTAATGCTATAAAATAAATCTTAATGTTTCTGGATAAATTACTCTCCGCTATTGACATGCGGCTATTAACGATCTTTTAGACATCAATATAGTGAATGTAAAATTTGATAAGACTACTAATTAAATCTATTTAAACGATAGTTAAATCATCTTACAAAATCTTAAATAATTCTGTTACGTCATAGCGCCTGTTTTCTAGAGGAAAAAAATGATGGCGCGAGCGATTTCAGTTCCGAATGTCAGATCGAATAGAATCTCAGATGGAGCAAATCGATCGAAATCATTTTCTCGATAGCAAGCTACCAGGATAAGATCCACGAATCTCACGGAACGCGTTCGCAGTCGCCGTCGCGTCCGTCGGTGAGCCAATGATCGAAGTCGATCATCAAATCGCAAAGTCATCCGGGCATACGTCTGTCCTCGTCCACACGATGACGAGGCCGCACCGTGACGAACCGTATTGGGAGTTTCTACATCGCCCGGCGGTACTTTTGATTCCCAAATCCGTGATGCTGCCGAGTGCCGGAGCCGCGGCAATGTGGAACGCGCCGGTCGTTCTATTCGACGCCGGGAGTACTGCACGACGGAAAACGAGGCGAATCTCTTCTCGTATGTGGGAAAAACAAGCGAGCCGTGTAAGGTCTCGTTTATTACGCGACCTAAAAGCCGATGAAAAGAATGAAGAGAAGAGAAATCATTCTTCAGTATCGCGGCTCGCGTTCCTTCGACGTGACACGTCATTCGATTCTTTTCGGCGTGAAAGAATGAAGTCGGAGGATCGGAAATGACGATAAATACAAAAGCAAAATACGAAAACAATTCATGTGGGAATCATCGCTTTGGGAAAACGACCTAATATAATTAAATATATTAATATCAATTATTTCATTTTATATCTTGTGTATAATCTCTAGAATAATTAATGTTATTACGAGAAATATAGTCGAAAGGCGAATAGAATAGAAGTACGTCCAAAAAAAGTGTATCAAATAGTTTTAGAAGACCTCATGCAATGAACAGGATGAATTGAAATTCAATCCAGAAACCGTTGAAATGGCAGTGAGAGAGAGACAGCGAGGAAACTTTGCAGAAAATGGAGAACCGTTCGCACGATTACCTGACGAGAATTCTCGCTGAAAGTATCTCGAGAGAAGCGGTAACATGAAACATCTTCCTCACCGGAAACGATAAAAGACTCCCGGATAGCTTTCACGATAGATGGCTGCTTCTCGAAAAGTTCTACTCGAACAATCGACGTAACGAGCCGCGCTTGGAATTCGCGGCCGTTCTTTACCGCGGAAACGCGATGATACAAAAATCCGGAATCGCAGCAGGTGCTCGCGCGCGGAGAGATTGGATAAGTTGAATTGTTGTTGTCCTAAAGCCGTTCGTCATTGCGATCAGTCACGAGACACGTCTCCTCCCGTTTCTCTCCCTTTTTCTTTCTCTTGCGCGCAGCCCGATATTAAAATGAAATCGACGATACGTTATTTGCGTTCAGTCGGGACGCGCACGGCATAAAATCGACCTAACAACAAGAGATAGGACGGTAGAGGCATGAAAAAGCGATGGAAAAAGAGGAAAGAGAAGAGGGACACGGATTGACGAAGGAGCGAGGAGGAGAGGACTTCCGCTGAACTGATTAGAGCTGCGGGTCTCTTCGAGGAAGCCTCGCGTTCGAATGGAATGGAATGCGCTGGAACCCAGTGGACGCACATTGCGAATGGCGATTCGCATTCGTTGCCAATGTCTATTTACAAGTATTAGAATTCGATTTTCTGCGATTTTACATCGGCATCAAATTCCGATTTGTTCGTAAAGCATAAAATCATAAAACAGAGCAATGATAATATTCATCATCTTTCATAACTGAGACTAACAAAATTTTTCAAATATTTAACAAAAACATTTTTGTTTAGTTTTGCGATTTTTTTTCTGTAAAGAGAAGAAACTAAAGTTTCGTATCGCGCTAAAATGCACGATAATTGATATAAGGTACATTCTTATTCATTCTCGCTTATTTCTATTATTAGCATACATACACATTTGCAATTATGGAGCACGTGTTGCGCCATTTGTACGATAATCATAGAGCTAGGAAATTCTTATATTAGCACACAGTATTATTAATAATGTGATGTTTGTATTATGCTCAATATTTTCTTTATAAAAATATATACATTGCGAGTTTTGACACGCAGCGATACCGATTCCAAGTATCTCGAATTGCCAGAAACGAAAAATGGGCCAAGGGATCGCTAACCTAACGGTTTTACGACAGCCGATATTTTGTTAATTTTCGAGGAGAAACGTAAAATTCAGGTAGAGACAGACGAGAGAGGAGGGAAAAAGAGAAGGAGGTAGAAGGGAAACGCGGACGAGCAGAGATCTCTGCCTCGCAGCAGTGTTCGGTTTCTTTGGCGTATCGACGGTAATGATACGCTGCTCTCTGCCTTCCTGAAAAGAGGAGAATGCGTCACTGTAACCGGAATTCAAACTCTCGCGGATCAACAACTTCCAAGGAAGAAAGTACCTATCGATTACTTTTCTGACCCGGAATCGAACGGAACGGCTTTCTTGAAACTTTTTAACGGGGTCTACAATTCTTTTCTTCTACTATTTGCTTCTTGCGATAATTACAATCGGCACATTATAGCATTTAAAATAAATGTAATAAAAAAACCTATTGTATAAAGCTTATCAAGCCATTAAATATATGTAGGTCTAATATAAATGTTAAATTATTAGAAATGTAAATGTTCTGAGTATCGAAAATAATTTGAAATTATTCGAATAGTATTAAACCTTTTCAATTACGAAAAAGATAAGGTAAGAAAAAAAACTGCGGAATATTCATCTTTTTACGATCGGCTCGCGCCCGGAGATACGCAGCTGATCACCAATGCCACTTATTATTCGAAATATGCGCCGCGGTTGCGTAATGCGAAGGATTCCGAAGGACGCAAAAAAAAAAAAAAAAAAAAAAGAATCCTTCCGGGCTCCGCTGTTATCGGCGCGGAGAGCCTTCCACGAACGACACGACGCCTAATCAGACCGCTCGTTCATCATGTGTTCCAGGTCTGGTTCCAAAACCGGCGGGCCAAGTGGCGTAAACAGGAAAAGGTCGGGCCCCAGGCGCATCCCTACACTCCGTACCCACCACCGTCGGCGGTCGTGGCGCCGACCTTGCCGAACCCCTTCGCCCACCTGGTCAACTTCCCCCACAGGAAGCCCTTCGACGCCTTTCGCTACCCGCCGCTGGGTCACGGCCCGGTCCTCCCCGGTAGTTACGCCGCTCATCCCTATCATCGGGCCCCGCCACCGCTGCTGCCGCACGGCATGCCCCTGCCGTACACGTCCGCCGCCTCCTTTCAGAATTTCCTGGCGAACATATCGGCGGCGCAGCGGCCGAAGCTGATGCGCAGCTCGCCACCCCCGCCCCCGCCGC
>VBVR01003900.1:0-15976 GCA_011638315.1 Tetramorium parvispinum
TTTTTATTTTTTTCTATTACATATATTTATAACACAAGAGAGTCGAATAATCTAAAGATAGGATATTACGAAATTTATATTTTTATTATCTATTTTGTGTTAGTAGTGCACGAAAATAATAAGAAATTGGAAATTTTTGAAACTATATAATTCCATTTATTATAATTATATGTTTATGGAATTTATTTTAATAGTATTTTACGAAAGCTGATGTCATGAGCTACTTAAGCGGAATTCAATTATCTGATTTATAATAACAAATAATCATAACTTGGGCCGAAAATCGATGATACAGAATTGATCAGAAGTTACGAGTGTACTGCATTATTGAACTAAAAAGTTACTTTTATACAAGAGAATTCAATGTTGTGTCGTGAAGCAGCGTAAAGAAAACGAACAGCAAGAAAGTCATTACATAATAGATAGCCGATGTTCCACTTTCGAGCTGCAATAGTACAGGGAATCGAACGTATAAATATTGCATCAGTTCGCCGAACAGATTAAGACATTGCATGTTCTTGAGATGTAGCAAGGTTGCAGGAAAGTTGTTCTCGTTTAATTAACTGTCACGAACAGCTGCAGTTCAATCTTTCAATTTATGAATGTCGACGGCGCGGCGAGATCGTAAAAATACAAGCCAGTTCCGCGCGACGAAAGTACCAACCAGAAACGGTGTCACGTGTTAATAATAAAACGAGGAGTTCGGTACGCGAGACTCGGTAATAAGGTTTCTAGGAGAGTACACGATATTACAGTGTCACCGATTTTACAATGCACACGCTGTAAATTCATATGCCGTTTACCTTCGATCGTAAAGGGCTATACAGTGTAACGCCGTTAACAACATGCCGTAGTTTATCTCTTGATAAATCTCTAAAATGAACTCAGAAATTTCCACTTGAAAATGAAGTGCAAACCTGTACTAACCCGATGTGTTTCGAGTGTGACTAGTAAGCATAATATATTCTTCATACGAGATACGCGACATGGCATACCGCGAAATGGTGTTTATGTGGCCTGATGTCGGCGTTGCAGGCGCATAAACATAAGGTATGCATGAACATGCTGAGTTATACCATAGTCGGTTATGAAATAACCATGGGACGAAACTTGATAACACACTTTCTGTTCCGTGTGTGGTACGCGCTGCGACGTGCCGAGTTCCTTTCCATTTACGGAAAACTTTTAAAATGCGTCAAATTTTTTGCCATTTTCCGCCTCGAGGATAACTGACGTGGCGATACGGTTCACGAGTCATCGGGATTTTCATCATTTCTCGCGCATGCATTCTTGGTGCATAAGCAACATAGCTTTTCAGTATGCAAACGAATTACGAAAAGTGTTCTCCGCGCGACCCTTCGAAAAATACTTTTGACATTACTTCACGACCGCGATTTGCATGCACGTTTCCATAATCTTTCGTTTTGGTAATCTTCGAAATGTGAATACGTTGTACGAACAAGAGTGGCGTTATTTAATAAAAGGATATTCTCGAAACGATGCAGGAAAGGTGGCGCTAAGTAACGATGCTACGAATTTTCTAACGAAGTTTTCTGCATTGCCTAATTATAAAAGTTGTTCATAATACAGGAATCCGATGGAAGGTTGGGTGGCTACGAAAGGTCTTACCTTCGTGGTAATTCCCAAATTAATTAAAAGAAAAATCTTCTCTTTGTTCTTTTTTTTTGTTTGTTCTATATACCTTTTCTTTACGACTGAAAGTCTAGAAATGCACATTCTTAATTGAATGTAATTTATTCTCATTAAATTCCTATTTCCATCTTATTAAGATATCTGTGTTTGAATTAATAAAAATAAAATAAATATTAATTTATCAAAATTGTGCACAAAATAATAATCGTTTCTTTTTGTATGTTACAGGTAAGTTTTCCTGGCACGTAGCCGTATCTGGTTTCTAGAAATTAAACTGAATAGGGGCGTGGTAAGTGAAAAGAGAGACTCATAAATTTTATATTATCATTAAATGTAATTAACTTTAAAAACTGATGTAAAAGTTTATTACTTAAAACCACAGAGAAAAGTGGAACATAAAACTTATTACTTTTTTCATATCCTCTTTTGTAATTTATTCATAAATTACATACATTTTCCTAAACAAGTTTACATTATCCGTATTGCGTTGGTAAATGCCTGCATTTTATACACAAATGTTTTTTGTTGAGTATCATTTATTGTTCGTAATTGAAGTTAAAAATAATATACCGTAGACGAGACTCTCGGCGTAGAGCGGTATAATGTCATCTATTTGCGATGTCTTGAGAATCAATTATTTTAATTGGCACGAGAAAGAATTTGTTCAGCTTTTTTCCCTGGGGTTGCACCTCGTTTCGATGAGATGCCCCGCACCCCTGCAGGAGCCTTGATGTCTGGGTAGCAATCGATTTTCCACTGACGCCTCCGTCCCCGCCAACGTTGCCGTCTCGTTGTTACTGACGACGAATATTCACGAAGTCATCCGAGTCATTGACATCCATTGAGCGATGGCGGAGGTGGATGAAATGCGTGCTGTAAGGCGGAGGGGTTGCGAATCTTACACACGCACGTCCGTCAATCGCGTATCGATTTATGTACGCGTACATGACACGCGTGTCTATGTCTTCGTGTTTGTGAAATATCGATGACGATGTCTACCCAACGAGAAGGAGAGAGACAATGAAGGATTTTATAGGGATGCGGTTGTTCCCGCCCACTTCCTCGATGATTGCAGCGTCGATGATTTCACTAATGGCTTCAAACGTTCTTTACGGAGCATTTCGTAATTTTAAGCTCCGTTGCTACATGCCGTAAATTATTTCACCGGTCGTTATTTCGTAGAAATAAATCCATTACTAATTAGATAAATGTTTAGAATAATTGCAGTAATTAGAAAAAATAATTAAAGATTGCCAAATATTTTCCCCTCTTGAGTTTTTCCAACTAATGGTCGTTGTTAACAGACACCGCACAGTCTTTTTCCAAGTCTCGTAACATAATTGTTCTCGTATATTGTATCTAAGCAATGTGCGATACTTTCGAAAAGCTCTCCAAAAATAATTGTAGCAGCACAGTAATTCCCGAGTGGTAGAAATGGCAGAATTGGTAGACTTTCTGCGGTCGTTATTTCGTTGCGGTTCTGTTCGTTCACAACACGCGTTACGTTGAAATGCGTTACTCTTATCGACCCACTCGACAGTACTCAGATATGTTGGTGGCGGTATTGCCACGGTGTTGGGGAAGTACACAATCGTCAGACGTACAGCCGACTCGACCAATCGCGCTCGTTTTCCGCTATGTGTGCCGTGTTCCTACTTGAAGTGGCGAGACGGATCCCTCACTCTAATTTCTACACGGAGGAACTTTCATGTCGCGACGCGGGAAGAGGATGAGAACGTCGCGATGAGAAACCGGAAGGAGGACTGTAATATTCGTCCTCGCACTTCGAAAGTATTATTTTCTTAATACGTTCATTTTTCACGGAGAAATCCAAAAGAAGAACGAGTGTTCTTTGTCAAGAAGTTCCAGCGAATTTATTGTAGAGAAGGCGGGGACTTTTGATAACAGTATTTAATTTTTTTTGTTATTATTTACTCACGTGATTTTTTAATTTCTATAATTGTACACTGAAGAAAAATTCTGGTTAAAAACGGACGAATCAGAAAATTGTGTAGGATTGATCAAATATTCTGGTTATTCTAATAACCAGAATATTTGATTATCTTACAAGATTTCTTGATTCGTCTGTTTTTAATCAGAATTTTTTTCAGTGTACAGATGAGAAATTTTATATGTATTTCTTTCGGAATATTACGCAATTATTACTTATTTATTCCGTAATGGATTATCTGTTCGTGTCAGGCAATTGTTATAAAAGATACTTTTTTCGTACGACAAAACATTTCTCCAAACGTTTCATCGTAAATAGTTCTAAAGTCTCTTGTCCCTTCCGTTTAACAGTTGTTTAAAGTCGCTTTCCCTTCCGTTTAACAGTTTGTCATAGACAAAACAGCCTAATAATACGTTAGTCACGAGCAAAATTCGAGGGCAGGACCATCCGTCTAAGTAGGCGAGGGAACTCAGGTCGTTTCCTCCTAGTATCATTATACACCGTCGTCAGTTCTTTCGTTCTATTCAATTTCACGCGTAGAGAAACACGCGTCTTAGAGGGAGAAAGAGTGAACGGAGGAAAGTGAAGGGTGCGTACGTTTAGGGCGTTTAGTACGTCTGCCCGACTTCCGGCAGGCGCGATCGCCGAAGCAATCTCGTCGTCGACGTTTTATTGCATATAGTGTTTATGGGGGGAAAGAAACGTCATTGGTCAGACGTGCGTATGCCATGGGCGGATATAGATTTTGTCTGGGCCTATTAGATGTTTGCTTACCTTCCGATAATTACTCGCGGAATTGCTTCAGTCAGCGCGTGTGCTATAATCGATACGTGCGTTACAATCGATACGGACATTGCTCTGACACTCGCACGTGTGTACGTCTGTATGTATAGGTCACTTGTACGGTCCCTGCTACGGCCCATTCCGCGTATTTCAATGTATTAGGTATCCAGTGGATTCTAATTACGAGATGGGTGAAATGATACTGGGCACGCTGCGCTTGCTTCGTCCTCAGAAAAATTGATATCGATTTCCTCTTGATGTCATAATATTTCATTACAGTGGCTATACTGGCTAATGAAAACGGCTTCTCCTCTTGCTGCGGAATCTCGTAGCCCATCCTTGTCAGATCTGAAAGCGTTTCTCGTGTATCGATCCACGCGATATTCAATAAATATCCGAGGAGATATTGGGTTAGGACAGACGGGAATTTTTTTAAACAATGAATGGAACGATTTAAGGCATATTAATGCATGTCGAAAATACATAACTAATTGTGAAAGGATTATTCTAAATAGTTTCTTCGCTTAGCGTCGAGACATCGAAATAGCAATCGACTCCAATAAAATGATGACTAAATTGTTAAGTAATTCGAGGAACGATTTAAAAAGTTCTTTTACTCGATAGATGGAACTTCACTAACTTATTCTTTGAAACAAAATACTGAGATACATGGGGCATTCTTCGTCTTGGGTTCGACAGGTAGATGCAGAAGATTGAAGCGCGGGCGGACGTGTTCGAGCATGGCGAAGCGTTTTTCATCCTGTCTGCGTTTACGCTTGACGTCGTTTGTTCGTAACGCAGCAGACGCTAACGAGATTGGATTGGTGAGAATGGGTGGGGTTTATTTGCACGGCAATAAATTTCGGGAAATACGTGTAACGACAATGTGTGGATATTTATAAAGAAGAGAAAAGAAATGCACGCGGGAGAAAGAGAGAGAGAGAAAGAGAGAGAGAGAGAGAGACGTACAGTAGCTGTATGAGTTAAGCATTGAAAATTTGAATGATTTTATTTGAGTGATTTATTGCTCGTTAATTACTTTCGCTTATTTCATACGTGTGCATGCGACCGTATGTGCGGAACATGCCTCAGCATGACTGGCGTTTATTTAATTTTTCTTATTCGCAACTACACCTCTTCGTCTGAATCTACCTCGGCCTCGAAATATACGAGATGGGCTTTTCGTGATGTTTCAAACCCCTTCGGGAACACCATTCCAATCTGATAACGCGATGGCTGTTGTAGGAACACGCCACAACAACCTGGTAACACGGGTCTCCTTTGCCTCGTCGCGCACCCCATACGCTTTCACTGTATCCCATATTCAACCATCCTGATACGATGCCCAGATGGCATTGCTTGTATGAGTAGTCGAAGTCAAAGGTAGCGAGGAAGAGAACAGAGATTTGAGTAAAAAAACCTACGAGAAGAGGTGAGAAAGAAGGTGATGTGCATAATGTAAGCATGTCTTACTTATACTGATTGGCTCGTAAAACCCATGAGAGTGTATGGAAAGTACGAAAATCAATCGACAAAACGGTATAAAAATAGCTGCAAGAAATCGGAATAACATTAAGCAAGAACCATTCGTACTTACATAATAATAAAAATAAATTATAAGTGATAACAAATAAAAATATTTTACAAAAATGCTATATCCATTGCGGCAATGTTTTAAGAAGAAATTTCTGAACTGAAGATCAATAAATGAAAAACTATATAAAATTAATCCATGTCGAACTTTTGTTTTTTTGTTTGCAGATTTTCATAAAACGAATAAAAATTATCTAAATTAAATAACATTATGATTTACTAGATATAATTCTTATAATGCGCAACATTAATGCTCTGACTATTTGCGTACGTTTACTTAAAGTTTGAAAATCGTAAGTAAATCAGACACGATAGTTCTTAAGATCACAAGTTGTCGAAGTGCATTTTTCGCGCTCATACTTTCCGATAGCCATTACGATATACTTTGCACGGCGTGGTATGGCACTCTTGTGGAGCAAAGAACTCCGAAGAGGAGGTTGTTCCACTGCTTTATGACGCGTGAATATCTGGCGGTCCTCTCCTTCCCTGTTTTCCCCTCTCCCCGTGCAACCGACTCACTTCTATAGTTTTAAAGCCTGGCACAATATAGCCAGAGAGGTTCCTTCTCCCTCCTTCCGCGTCCCTTTTCTTCATTCGTCTGGTAGACGGAGCGGACCATTCTGCCGACGCTTTTTCCGTTCTTCCTTTCCAAACAGTGAAGAAGAAAGAGGAAGGGAGAGACGAAGAAGCGAGAGTTTCTTAACAGAGGAGCGGATAGGGTTTCGCTTTGGATCGCCAGCCGCGGTTAGGTAACGTTCGGATAACGCCTCAGGTTACCTCGCCATCTCACCTTCGGTGTGCTACCAAGGATTTCAGGGAGGCCGAAGAGGCTTCGCTCTTCAACGAGCCATACACGGTTCTCGGGCGACAGGATGACGTTACCGCCATTAGGATCAGCTCCTACTTTCCTCGCTTCTTCTTTTTTCACCAACGATACCGGTGGCACTTTTAACGATCGAAGCTTGTCGAAGCGCTCATTTAGCTGATCGTCTTAGGGTCTTTCAACGTGATATTTTTTTTAATGAATTTTCAATTTAATCTCCGTAAGGTTAATTTTTAAAAAGTTTGAAATATAAAATTTTTATATTTTATATACATATATATAAAACCATGATTATGCTAATAGACACTAACCGTTTTATTTTTGTCTTTACGAAATTATTAAAGCAGATTCTTGCGATAAAAGTTTTATAAATATATCTCTAAAATATAAATTTTCGAAGATAATTTATTTATCTCTTTTTCTTTTGGGATAGTAATGCTAATCATTTAAATATGTATTCCTGCAAAATTACGGAAAGTCCATTCAGTTCTCCGGGGTACTTTATACGGAAAACGTATATTTTTCGTCTTGCAGGTCCTCAGGGAGACTGCGATCTCTCTACGTTGACGAGACTAGGTACCCACTTCACCTATGTCTCTCGTACTTCCCTTCCTGCTGCCTTTTCGCACACAGAAACGTACCCTGAACGCGCACGCGCGAGTTTATACGTATCTGCGAGTTTCGTCTCTTTAGATAAATGACGCCACTTAGAGATTAGGCGCACGGGGACTCGGCTAGAGTGGCAGAGAGGTATTTTCCCTGCCTACGTCGCGGAAAATGGCACGAGTGAGTTTCAGCCCAGTATCCGTCGTCGACTCTTTCTCCCGGAACAAGACCGAACGAGTCTCGACACAGATCGCATTTAAATGATGACATTCTAACGTACTTACTCTCTTAAATTCGAAATTCATTTATAAAAATATGATTTACTAATGTAATTTTATAAAAAATCGGATAATGCTAAACAGATTTTCGTGTCATAAGAATAATTTTAAGAACAGATAAATATATCATACTGATATTTCCCACTGGAAATGGGAACAAATTATTTCTGATTCCCAACTCTTCCATTCCATTTGATTCTTCGAAATTACATTATTGCAAAGGATTATTTATTTTTTTTAATCTTGACGTAACACTCATACAAAATGGATTTGATTGATATTTAAATCGGTTTAGTTCTGAATCGTATCTTGTCTCCGTCGTCTGATTTAATGTTGTAATAAGAAAATCCGAATGCTCGATCTTTTCCTATCGGTATGCTCGATTGACTTTCCGGAAACGAGTGGCTCGTGTCAGCGCATAATTTTCGTAGGCAATGGCGCGACACGAATCGTTCGGTAAAAATTCCGTGAAACTCGGTCGCACCCGCGCCACGCCGGTGCAGCGCGTCGCGCCACTAAATTTCTCCCTTCCAGACACTACACGTGCATAACACCGGGTGGAATTAGCGCGGCGAGAGGGGTCAAAGTGGAATTGTGAGGAACACCGAGCGTGCGATCCGGGAAAGGGATAGGATAGCGCGCCAATTTCTCGCTCCGCCACGGGAACGGCGCAATTCTGTATGCATACAGAGAGATGTGTGTGTATATGCGCGTGTAAATGTCCCGGGATTGTATAATGCAATGAGGAGGAATGCGATAGGGGGAACTGTACACGTTACGCGATATCATAATCTCGGGCGTTTACTCTTCTTACGGAATAAGCTACAAAATTTTTCCAGTGTCGCGTTTTCGTATGCCAAATTCCTACGATTACTCTATATGTTTTCGCAAGTGCTGTGTTAATTTCACTGTCGCAATCTTGTTCTTCTATATAATATGAGGATTTATAGAAAATATTCGCCTAATGCCAAAGATCGGCGTGTATCTCTTAAAGGAAAATATTTTTTTAATTCCAATGTTGAATTTAAAATTTATCGTCGAAGTCCTAGTTTGGATATACTTTTAAGACAAAGTATATTTATGCACACGAGCAATCGTGGCACGGAAACAGGATGTGAAATAAGTATGCTCGCGACAAGAAAGCCACCGTGTAAGAGAGAAATTGAGATAGATCACAAATTTCTCGCACGAAGGTGGGTTATCTACGCGCGTATACACGTGGAAGTTTCCCGAAACTAGGATATTACCCAAGATGGGAGTTGCTGTGGAAGAAGATGGAAGACACATCTCAATTTCTTTCTCGGTGCACGTGCATATTTTCAGTATCCAAACACGGATATTCCGTCTCGCATAACAACACATACTCGCGATGTTACGACAACAAGATCGATACCGCGTTTCTGATTCGCAGGAAGATACAATTTGTGGGAAAATCAGGAATTTAACGTTCGATGTAATTGTACCGTATATAAAATTAATTCCACAAACATATTATTAACGTAACATAATATGCCTCTGAAGAATAATATATCCTAATGAGGATGTCTTAATTTATTACGATATAAAGAATCGCACGAAGAGAACAAAATAACATTCACATAAGAAAAAAATAACTGAAATTGCTGAAACGTTGCGAGTGGAAGAAAAAGTCAGGTGAAAATTCGAAGCGTGAAAACGGAGGAAATAAGACAAGAATGAAGTCCGCGAAATTTTTCGCGTGGGAGGTGGACTACCTGAGCGGAAGCTTTTTGGAATTGCGAGCCGTGACGACGAGAAATCGCACGCTGGAAACGAAAGAGGTGTTGCTGCTGTCTGTTTCCGCGCCGTGCCGTATTTCGCTTTTAAACATTACAGCTATTTGAATAAATGCTAAACTTTGTTTAGCTATATAATATGAACTAAAAGCTCATATTATGTATCGTATAATTTATAACATTCTTGCTTAGACGTTGATATGGATTAAATTATAAATTGATTTTTTTATTCTTTTTGATTCGTTACACGAAAAAAACGGTTTTGCTGAATTTGTGCGTAAAAAATTGGACCATTAAAATAATTATGTATGCTTAAGTATGATAATATTGTAAAAAATTTTGACATTTCAATACCCAGCCTGAACTTTCTACATAATGAGTTTGATTCAAAATTATTTTTAAATTTAACTAAATTTTTAGATACTTTAGCAAAATTATTCTTTTTGTATATTTCTTTCTTGTATATTTCTTCTTTATTGTATATTTCTTTGAAAAGTTACTGTATAACCTACTAACTGAAAAATTCGCGAGTTCTTAGAGTCCTTAGAATCTAATTCTAAAACGTGATGTATGTAAGTGCTCCTATTCGTCACGGAGATATTTTTCTCAGTACGCGCATTATGCAAGCACAGTGTATTACGAGAAGTACATTAGCTAAATCTTGAAAACTGGTCTAGGAACCGGCGCGACATTCCTCGGATAAAATAGTAAAATGTAAAAGTCAGCTGAAAATTAGACAGAAATGAAGATAAAGCAGAACTGCGCGTGGTGAATGCACGTCGTCAAAACTACGAAGTGTAGTTGGAGAAGAAGAGACGTGATGAGAACGCACGAGCTGCATGCTTTTTTGTTAAACACGTACATGTTTCTTACGGAATGAATTTAGAATAGCTTTATATACAGAAAGAATTCACTCAGCGCAGTCGTAACGCAGATTTGTAAACTGTGATACGCATAAAGAATGTTCGGGTAAAGTAAATGCAAAAGTATCACGTATATTTCAACATTTGCTTTTACGACTACGATTCTTTTTACGAAACTTTTTCTTTATTTAAATATCGATGTGTCAGAAAGATTCAAAGACTTATAACTATGTAAAATATTTAAATTTCTTTGGTATATCTTATTTTGGAAAAAAATATAGTCGTAAAAAAATTCATAAAATTAATGAAATGGTACATTAATCTTTCTATTCCGCTACGACTGATGAAAATAAGATAATAGGTTTAATGAACGAAGTTTTTAATGATCAAATAATTTTGTGAAAGCTGATAATATAAAGTGATGGACTTTAAGTATTGGATTTGTTGAAGTTTGAGCTAAAATTGGCAAAAGAAGGCAAATGTAAAAATGAAAATTTAAAACAATTGTAAAATGTTACTTACATGAATACATATTTCAGTATGAAAATACTTGTTCGAATGATGACGTTTAAAGCATAAAGCGTAATAAAAAATTAACAAGTGTATGCAATTGCGGTTTTTTTTTCTACAAAATGTTATACAGAGTAATCCATGTCACACACATTTTTATATAATTAACTTTCCAAAATGTAATTTAGTTTTTTCATTGTTTACAACACATTTCTATTTTGCAAACAGAGAATTTTTATATTTATCGCTCAGAATTATTGTAAAAATAATTGCTTAGAAAATAGCAAACTTAAATTCTATTAATAATATAATTTTAAATTTCTTAAAAGAAAATGTTAATAAATGATATAAAATTTAAAAAATATTTACTAATAAGAAAACCATTGTTAGAAGGAAAAGAACTAACATGTAAAAAAATATATTAGACGTATATGTTGAATATGCACAATGTCTTATGACCCGATTATATTTCGAAGATTAAATGTCTTCTAAGAGAACATACAATTTTGATATAAACATCAGTCCTGCTTGATAATGGAAGTGCTAAAATGTTTCCGTATTCATCGGGTTTAATCCGCTGCCGCACGAAGTTTTTCACTGGCTCGGTTGCGAATAAAGTTAATGCGGCAAACTTTTAAGTTTCTCCTCGCGTTTGTGTGCGATGTTGTGTAATCGTTATTATCTAGTTAGAATTTTCCACGGAAATTTCAAACAAGTTTCGCTGAACTTGCGTCCCGCCTCTTTCGTTTGTAGTATAAATGTTATTCACGTGGCGATTTAAACAGCACGAAGCAATTTTATTTAGTAAATTGAAGGTGTACGTTTTTCAGATTTCGCAACTAGAAATCATCAAAATATCAACTTTGTTCTCAGCGCTCTCGTGTATGTACACACGTTAAATTTAGAAATCCAATTGGAAATTTTCCGACACATGCCGCATATAAAATTAAAATCCCCGAATCTCCAAATTGACGTTTTCGTGTCAAAAAAAAAATGTATATTCACAGTTTCGCAGTTATGGAAAATAGCGTGCCGCGATACGCGTAAACAAAAAGAATCGAGCTGCGATGAGTTTGTACATTGCATTCGACGCCGCTCACGGCCGCGACCGGCTGGTATCGTCGACGACGATGTATCTCCCGGCCTTTATCACGTCGAGAAATAATTCGTTAACAGCGCGTTATAGAAGTACGGTGTAATTATCGGGCTACTACGCTCCACGCGGTAAGTCGGGTGCGCGCACGCGGCGATTACGAACGGGCAAAGGCTGCCTTGCCTATCCCGCTGATTTACCGTGATTCTACTATACAGTCGAGGCGACGCTCTAATTACGACCGCGATAACGTTTTACGCACGCTTAGCTATAACTCATAGGGAAAGATCTGGCGTCTGGCGCACTTATCGTCGCACTACCGCTCTATAAAACAGATTAGGTAATTCACGGGGTGTGTGTGTAAACGTTAAACGGACAAACGGTAGCTGGGACCGCTGCCGTTCACCAGCGTCGCTCCCGAAGAATCCGCAGACTCGATGCTCCCGTATCCGCATCCGTATCCGTATCCACAGACTTACGCGCGATTCGCTACGGACGATAAATTTCCGAGGTTTAAGTGGCTGCGTAATTTGAAAGCCACCGCCGGGGCACGTAAAACACGCGCGTCAGCCAAGGAAACTTCGCCGCGCCATTATCGCAGCCGACAGCCGTCCACGAGTCCCGCGCGATTTAATGGTTTCGGATGTGCTGAAAGCGTATCGTTATTCGAGGACTGTAAATGCGGCGCATCTTACAGTTCCAGGTCGCTTTCGGAAAATTGATGAAACCGTATATCTGCCCTCCTTCGATTTTAATACGTACGAGATTGTTGACGAAATGCGCTGATGTAGATACCTAAATTGTAAATGCATTGCACAGACTTGGAAACACTGATGGAATGGAAAATCGATAGAGCCGTATAAATGATTCCGCCGATCGATAACGCGAATGTTAAAAGTACTTCCAATCATTCAGCTTCGAGTTTTAATTGTATCAGTACGTTTATACATACTAGCAGCTATTGATATTATTTGAGATTCGAAAAGTTGAATTTGCAAAACTCCGGAACGACGAATATTTGTAGAAAGAAAAAATTTCAAAAATTTATCGAATGTTACGATATTATTTAAAGCAAAAATTTCAAAAATTTATTAAATGATTTTATTTTATTTACTGCAGTAGTTGTACAATAAAATAATATTCGAACGTGTTTCAATCCGTTGGAAGGAAATTGGAAATCTCTCACAAATTGAGTGTGTTCGAATCGCATGTTGAGAACGTAATTCTTTTCGAATCGCGAATATATTTTTCGCCGACTGGAGGAATATCTATGGGAATGGCGCGCCATAACTATCTCCGGCGATTAGATGAGGATCCGTTGGCGGAAGCTCCGCTGCCTGTTAGAATTTACTATGTCCGTCTAATTATAATCTGTGCTCTCCGAGAGTGAGACAGATCCGACGATAGAACAAGTCTATAATGGATTCTGCAGGGGCGGAAACGATTGTAATCACCATTCGTCACTGGGCAAATGGAAATTTGGCTCTCCGACCTTACCGCTATTTAACACTGTCGTAAGTTTTCGAAACGTTTCATTACCATAATTTAACATCCCGTTCGCATGATATTAACGTTGCTATGCGCGGTACGACGCTAGTTACCGGGAGCACGCTCATACTCGCACGAGAACGATCGAGTCGACTTATTAAGAGAGAAACGAACGAGCGACCGCGTTTTTTTCTTCTGCGCGCGCGAGCTGCTTTATCCAGAAAAATTCATTATCTGCGAACTTAATTAGACATACCGGCGGAACGACAGCATTTTTAAATCATGACGTAAGCCATGCACTGTAATATCGCCAACGTACAAAGATAGGGAACAGAGTAATATATCCCACTCTCTAATTTATTAAAGTTAAATCTATATTAAAGTTAAAGCTATATGTAGAAGCTAACGTTGATTAATAAAATACGATACTGGAAATTGGTTTAATTATTATCACCGACATTATATTATGAAATCTGATGTAGAAATACGTATACAGAAATAATTTTATACAATCTTTATTTTTAAATCTTTTTTTTAATTAAATTTTTGACATAACGCGTATATGCAATTTGAAATAATACTATCAGCAAAAAATGCGATAAAATTTTTGAAAAATCTCACTGTAAATACAATTATAAATTTTTTTATAAAATTAATCACAAAGAGAATTGGTCGACGCGCGAAAGGTCAAACGCATTTCGAAGGAGCCAACGTGAACGATTAATTTCATCGACGGGGTAAAGTTTCCGATTGCAAATGTAGCAGAGATACGTACCTAGCGGGGATAGCCGAGGCGATCTCTGAGCTCCGGCCGCGTCAGCATTTGGGCGATTGCCCCGTCCGAGCGGGAGCGAGATAGTTTCTAGAAAAATGCTGGAACGTGCAAGAGAGATTGCGATAGGATAGTAACGATTGCTCGCGGGCCGAGGAGATAGGTGAAAGAGGGGAAAATCGGTGGACCAACGAAGCGCTTGAAAGAGATAAAAAGGGAAAAGGAATGGCGGAAGAACGTTTTGCGAGATAGAGTGAATGAGGATAAGGTAATACGGACGGACTAAAACAAACGAAACCTGGTCGGTTAGAGCTCATTTCCTTTCCTCGATGGACGGTCTGCTTTGATTCGATGGAGACGTCAGGATATTACGCGCAAGTTGACACACGCATCATAAAGGTAATAAATTCAATGAAAAAAGAATTACTCGTTCCACATAAATTTTCAAATAAAATAGATATGTATATTGATATTTCATTATGTTGCTGAATTACATTGGCATTTTCTTGCTGAATTATACTGAATCGTATCTATTTATATATGATGGAATACAAAATTTGTATTACGCTGTCTTAATAATGCTCTTAATAAGTACACGACAGGGAATCAGCATATAGTAGGAACCAGTCAGACACAATATACTTTAATTAACGATTGTCTCGAATTTGCTGATACAAGAGTAAAAGATTCACTATCTATAGAAACGTATGCGAAACGTAACTAAGACAGTAAGACGTAACATTTAATGATAATTCAATAACAACGATAATAAAATAACAAATATTATGTATATTACACTGACATGTTGATGAATATTTGTGCGTAGTTTTGGCAGTTACATTCGAATTAATCTCTTTACATCTTTTAAAATTAAGTTTCATAAAAATATGAAAAAATATCGTATTAGACTTAATCACGCTTACGTATAAAAAAAATTTGATTTGATTACACATAGTACTCGTTAATGCAGTCGCTTTCAATAGTACAAACAATTTTAATTACACGCGGTGCGTATACGTGTGCACGCATCTGTTTCCACGTACACGCATGTAAGGTTCCAGGGTCTACGTGCGCGACTCACATCACGCAGTCTACGGCGAGTTAACAATGTAGGGGTTGCAGCCATGCATGATGAATTCTGTCTGGAGTGCTGGCACGACAGGAAGGCAGCAAGTTCGCGCAGGTACGCCCGTAGTGTACGACGCGGGATATGCTTAAAGTAGCACGGGTCGAGAACTGGTAGCGCAGAGGTAGCGTCTGTTTTGACGAGAGGCGGCGGAAGAGTGACAGTGAATGAGGAAAGAGGGGCTGAGAGACAGGGATTGGGATCATAAGGCAGCTAGACGAGGTAGAACTTCCTTCAATAATGACGCAGTCCCCGACAGACAGCCTCGTTCCTCCCTCTCGCTCTCCGCTAGTTACACCCTTACGGACTTACTACCCCTTAACGACAGTTTTCAAATAGGCGTCCGACGCCTCAAACTCTGTACGATGTTCGTCTATCCGTCAGCCTTCTTGCCAAGTGACAACATTGTCTCCTCTCCATGCTCAAGCAAAATCTATTATACCTGTTAGTAAAATGCTGTTGTCATTTGACTCTTTGCATGAAACTAATACGAAATAAACAGTGGTAATCATGTCTTATAAGTTAGCGGAACAAAATGAGCAGAACCAATTCTAATTAGTATATTTATTTGTTGCTCATTTGTTGCTAAAAAGTTACCAAAAAAAAATTTGTTGCTCTTCTATTTTTTTTTTTAAATGATGTTCCGCTAGAAAAAGATTAAGTTAGCGGGATTATATATATAT
>VBVR01003901.1:0-15976 GCA_011638315.1 Tetramorium parvispinum
GCATTCCAAAAGGTACCAAATGTAAAATATAACCAAAAATAACTTAAGTGGTACGCATTTGGCAACTCTCCCCTATACATGGACATATTTCGTATATAATTATATATAGTTATATATATTTATATATGTTTATACATATATAAAACATTTTTTACTGGGAATTGATATAACAAATGTTATATATCTTTAGTTTTTAATTAAATTTAAATTATTTTATGTTAACATATGCGAAAGAAGAGCTCTTACCACATAGTTTAAAAAGCTGGTAATACTCATATGTTTTACACGCTCGTACTTAGCTTTTTACAGTGTCGCGTAGTGTAACTCTGTGTCATACTTGGAACACTTTATGTTGGACACAGTGTTACACTGTGTCACCTGTGTAACTTGCTGGAAAACAGATATTGTCATCGGCTATCGCGAAATTGATCGGGAGAGAAACGAGATCAATGGCACAGGTGAGCTTTTGGTAGCAACCGAAGTACGAGATGTCGCACCCGCCATTTGCGTCCATGTACTGGTGATCAGTCAGGTCCAGAAAGTGGCTTGAGTTCCACCGAAAGTCGGGGTGGTGGAGGTACGCGCACAACGAGCAAATACATTGGTGTACATTCGGAATTTCGGCCAGAAGGACATCACAATGTGGATCGCAGCCCGGCAACGGCCGAATATATAACGTGGTGGAGCACAGCATATCTGGCATTATCGTTAATGTACAGTTTCGTGTCGTGTTGGCTTGTGATAACATATTGTATTGTGTGTATTGGATTTGGTGTGTGCTGTCATTCGGATTTCATGTCGCGATCTACGGACCTTGTATCTCGTGTAACCCTATCGTGATTAATTTTCTTTGGCCCGATCATCCAGGTAACTGTCATTGACATATGCAATTTTATCATCATCGCGGAGGAATAATTGAAGTGCTGAATTGCAAATTACCGATTTCAGTGGCTCATAGTGGCAATAAAACTCTCGGTAAAGTGGAAACACTACCCGAGGTCACTACATATATCATTTTATCCTTGCTGTTCAATGTTAGACAAGGATAAATGATGTCCCAGGTAGAACAGAAAGTCATAATAATGTCAAACCTCAAATGATGTCAAAATGACAAAAAAATTATTAAATTATAATCGAATGGTGAATTTTGTAATTATATTACCTGCGATCGTTTTCTTCCTATTTCTTCCACTGAGAGCATAAACTATATTGAAAATTTATAATACACGTAATGTGCCCTATAGATTTTTAGTATATTATATGCTCCCAGTGGGAGAAATTTGGAGAAAATGAACGCAGAGATTATCATCATTTTGACGTCACTTTGACATTATCACTTTCTGTTCTACTTAGGGTGGCCTCTCAGGTAGTTTTCAAACGTAATTTAACAAAATCTTTTATGAGAGCGACATATTGCGCTTCGAATTTTACCATTTATAGGGATTGTGCACTCTTCCCTGATCCATTTCTAAAAAAGGCATGAAGTCGATATTCGAATATATCGAAGGTCTGTCAGTTTTTTCCGCGATACTGATCGGTTCTTTCGCTGCGCTAACTTCGTAAGCTGTTGTTATTGTATATTTTGACAGTAGCGACTGTCATCCTATTTTGACAGTACAATCATGCAAAATTAAGATAAAAAAACATTTATTTAAATGGTTCTTATTCATTTATTACGGTAAAATAAATCGATTCTCTTAGTTCTCTTATATTTTTGTATTTTTATATAATTTATTAATTAATATACACATAAATAAAAAACCACAAAATACATAAAATTGAACAAATGGCGCGCGCTTGTGTTGTCTAGTAAAAGTAAAATTCAGAGCGTAAATCGAATGTAAGGGGAGGGTGATTTATGTCTTAAAACGCTTCTTTTGCGTTCCGCTGTTTCAATTTACATTTCTCAGAAGTTTTGTTCACGCTGCTATCAATCTCCCCTTACATTCGACTTACGCTCCGAATATTATTTTAACAGGGTATTGTTTGCGCCCGAGATCCTTTACTCCGTCTCGCAGATAATTTGTGTAATGCTGACGTTTACCTATAGTTCGGATGTCATTCGGTTGTACAAATTATTACATTGCGATCTTACATTGGCGATTATCCATCATGTTTCCATTACATTGTATCCATTACATTTAAGATTTTGATAATATTTAGCTTGGAAATTGGGATTTTGATAATATCACGCTTAAAATTTGAATATCATTTTATCGGAAATTACTACATTATATTGTTATTCTTGCCAACACTATCTTGTACTATTACGTGAGATTTTTGTATCATTCCACTACATTAGTAACTCTACTGTTCACTTTTAATTATTATTTATTCAGTTAAGATTTATACATTTTCAAAATTATCGTTGTCATTATACCGAATCTGAAGTGTTTACACTGAATATATAAATTATGTTACTTGTATTATTTATGGTTTGAACATGCTGTCTGGGTGTTGCTATCTACCGATTTTACTTGTACTCTATCTGCGTCGTTAGAACAAGCTAATCGGCTCGCACAAAAAAGTAGTGTTAGTTGTTAGTTGATGTATTGTTTGAGTTATTTTACATTTTGATGAATTGATATAGTTTTTGAAGCATCTAATACCCAATTTTCAATCTTTTGTGAATCTTTTTTTTGTGATGGAAAGAAGAAATACTTGAGAGAATTGATGTTCTTTCTCTCTCTCCTTTTTTCTATTTTTTCCTTTCTTTTTTTTTATTCACGCAGCGCATTATGCGAACGCGTGACAAATAAAACATTATAAATGATAATGAGTAGTAAATAAGAAATGTGTCTACAAGGCGCGAATTTAATTAATACCATAACAATATATCAAAAACTTTTTAAAAATCCACAAATCTTAACAAAATGAATAAACATTCATGCTCTACGCTGTAAAAGTCGAATGAAAACAGTCGAGTTGCAAAATTCATGCCTAATTACGCATAATTGTAATTTATATTCAATGAATAAATTAATAAAACTCGCAGAACACGAATTCAATCAATACTAATAATACTCAGAGTCGGCAAGACGTAAGGACAGACAGGACCCAGGCTCAGAGTACTGTTTTGTAGGAGTGCCGAAAAAGTTAAACAATCAAAGAAAAAAGATATATTTTTATTTATTAAAAAAGATTATTTCTATAATATGAATAGAACACTGCATTTTTTAAATACTTTTCATAAATGAAATATTAATATTTCGTATTTTAATTTAGAAATTTGCTATAAAATTTTCTGGTTATCTGTTTTAATCATATTTTGAGAAAAATTTGTCTAGCAAAATTAATTAGAAGTTGTTTGTATCATCTTCCATGCGTTAAGAATGATTTTGAGGCGTAATTTTATATACTTGCTCCTGATACTAAGATAACTAATGTCGAGTCTGACAATATCTATAAAATAATCTCCAAAAATTAATCTTATAAAATAAAATTTATAGACTGCGAATTAGTAATTTATTGAGCGTTTTAATTTGACAGCTGTCTCATTTGCATCTTCAAGATAGAAAAATGGCACTTAAATAGTAATATTCAAACGACACTGTGGCCACGGGACGCTACTAGTGAAAGCGGAACGGGATAAAAAAATGGAGCAATAAAAAAACGTGAATAAATTGCATGAATAATCGATTAATTCCTTTTATTGCATTCACAATCGCGTATACATGTTTGTTCAAAGTAATCCGACGACGTGATTAGTAGATGAGAAAAGAAACGTGAACGTCGGTGCTCGATACAGCTCGAGAATCTCATCAAAGTAATCGAAATTTGCGAAAATTCACATCCTAAAATTCATTCAATAGTCGCACGCATCATGCCCAATGAATAAATAAATAAATAAATAATTAAATAAATAATTAAATAAATAAATAAATAAGTATATAAGTAAAACAGTAGACATTATAAATGACAATAAGTAGTAAGTAAGGAACGTGGACTCGCAAAACACAGAGCGAGTCCAATTAATACTAATGATAATCTAAAATAATCTCCAAAAATCAAACTTATTAAATAAATAAAACTCGCCTGGAGGTTGAATTATGACATAACATCGCATTAAACTTTATGACCGTCATTCTATACGTTCGTCATCGCCATCGATGAATCTCATCGATAAATACGTTCCTCTAATCTAACGTAAATCATCCTTCTATCGACATTGTAAAAAGAACAAAAAAAGAAACTAAGTAAAATTACGTAAAATGTACATGGCCGAGCCCGGAATGCAATACATGCCGCTCGCATCACGATGTAAAGGCTTTAAGATCCACAATTAACATTAATCTTGGCCCTTCGTGCGCAGAAGAAGACATGCGGAGCAGACGCAATTTCGATATAAATCGTCTGCAAAAAAAAAGTAATCGCTCTAATTCGAAGAAAATTCGCAAGACTCTCTTAACGAACGTCGTTCGCGATTGCACGTGAGAATCACGCTCATATGAGACGCGCTGTCCTCGATTTATTCTCCAGGAGGAGGAAATCTATTCGAAAAACAGCACGGTCGACCGTGATTACGTCGTGCGTAAGATTCCACATTGAGATTCAGTCGATTAGCGGCCAGGTAAAAATTTCATGATGCACTTGAGATTCATGTCGTAAGACGCCAACGTTTTAGAAAAGTAAAACTGCAGACGTTTCAAGGCCGAATGTGACTGCGCGTTCTGCGTGATTGCGCGTCCCGCGTGGAAAGAGCCGACGCGATCGGGAAAAGCCGGTTAGAATGATTTTGCACTTTCTCACTGAGATTTTCATCAGAGCGCTTTGCGTAACACGTACAATAACAACCGACTGAATCCCACGCGGTCGAGCGAAAGCTGATCGGAATGATCTCGCGCTTTCTTACGAGAGGAGGGCCAGGCGCCCCGTGCGAAATCGAAAAAATGCGAAACGAAGAAACAATCAATCGAGTAAATAAAAATGGAAAAATCCGCCGGCGCGCGTACCGAAAGCGTATCTGCGAATCGTCACATTGTCACGAATACTAAGACGGCATTTCACATATAAAATACTGTTTTTCTCGTTAAGCCTCGAATACTTAAATAAAGAGCGCAATCTGGACACGATCGCGCCGCATCCCCGCCAAGGATGCGGCACTTTGCACGGTAATTTGCCGTACGCTTTCGTTATCTCCCGCTGTTGCTGTCCAAGTCCTCCGTTGCGTTACGCACACTTTCCTATGCTCATCGATAGCTAATTACTTATTTCTGAAGGTGTTAAGTTTATGAAGAAACTGGAAGCTCGGACGGAGGCTAGTCCGTAGTAGTGCGTTGTCGACGGATCACGGTTGAGAGATCAAATTAAATATGCGTGCGTGTGTGTGTGTTTTTTTTTCTGCATATGAGTGTACGTGTATCTTTTTTAATTGTTCTACTTCCTCCTTCCTCCTATTTCCCCCCTTCTCTCTCTCTCTCTCTCTCTCTTGCACGCTCGTCCCTCTTCCCCGTTATCTCTCTTCCGCTTCTCTTTCCTGACTTTCGCCTCGTTCTCCGAGCGACACCGAGCCTCCGAATTAAATCAACTGATAGTCCCTTTGTTCCTCCCGCGGATCCTCCTTCTGCAATTAAAATAGGGAAAATGGAATTAGTTCCGATCTTGAGAGGACAGATTCGCAATTACGAAGGCGACTCCACCGGGCGGCTCTCGCAAACGCATTACCGCGACAACGTCATCGAGTCTCTCTCTCTCTCTCAGCTTAGTTCGTAGAACTACGTAGATCTCGCACGTACGCCTACGAAATGTAAACGCAACGGTAGTTGCGTCCCACGTTCCGACGTGAACGGAAGAAAAAAGAAAGAAAGTAGATAAACCGACGAGAAGAGAACGGAGGAGCCTTCCGAGACGCGAACGTAACACGTCGCGTCTCGGAAACTTCGCGCACGCTAATTACACTCCGTAGTTCATTAGATTTCAGCGACACGCACCGCTGGTCCGGCCAATCTTTCTCCGTCATGAAATTATCGCGTCGCGCAAACGCTCGTGATAAACGATTCTTGGTTTCTCGGCGAGGTGGAAACCGCCACGGACAGTTGTTGCAGCGAGAGCGCGTCACGTCTCCCGCGCGTAGGACGCGTTCCCGAAAATGGAGCGAATGTGGAAAGAGAGTCCGATAACAGCGATTCTATGTGCTCATTATATCGCGCGTAAGTTAGTAACTGCGACATATGCCGCGAAACAAGGTCGCGATAAGCAGATTGTATCTCGCGCATCGATCTCGACGATATCGTCCTGAACACATACCCATGGTAAAGGACGAATCTGATCGGATTGGTCCGCAGTTGATTCCGCATCTTGAGCAATGAGTAGCAAAAGATGATGCAATTTTCGAAGATTGTCTTCCGAGATGGATCTCCGTTTACGGCCTCTGCAAGCACAATAATAAAACAGTATGAAAAAATCGATCCGTTAAACGCGGAACGTCAATTGTGTGATCATTTATTCTTATCATTAGTATTATTAGTTTTTCACGGAAAAGAAATAATGTTTAAATTAACTTATTAAGTCCTAGGAGACCTCTACGTGCTTTTCTGTTTTAAATCCTTTGTAACTCGAGTAAAAATATATAAACTTTTTAAATTGCAATTGGTATTTAGAGGTAAAAAGAATTACTCTGAAAATAAAATCAGCGGTGGAATGAGACATTTAAAATAAGAAATACAAAAGTTGAAAATAAAGATAGAAAAAGTAAATGACTTTTGCCTTTTCACTAACAAAATATTCAATAAATGATTTAATTAATATGAATCGATATAATTGATATTAATTAAACAATCTGTAACAAAAATTCTACTTAAAAAGATAGACGAATTATTAGTTGAATGTTTATTAGTAAACAGACCAATATTTTCTCTCTCCTATTTCTTTAAATTCTATTAAAAGAAGCAAACTCTTTTTATCTCTAATTAATACCAATTGCGATCTAAAAACTTTAGATTAGAACCCGAATTACAGGGAGAACGGGAAAACGCGTAGAGGTCTCCTAAGTGGAGTCTCTTAATGGAGTAACAGCAATCAGTTGACAACAGTCCAATTGAAAACAATCTCGTTAATTCAATAACAATGTTAACGAAACAAATACGTTATATTCTTGTTTTACTAAAACATGCGCGCGCGTTATTTGTATCATTAATACTGTTATAATATTTAACAAGGTCTGATTGTAAGACAGTCTTTTATCTCTCGCGCTTCAACAAAGTCATTATTATTATTAATTTCGAACAAATAATTTAAATACAAACGCGATAATGTAGTTTCGTCGGCACGACGACGATAATTTTTACGCTTTAATAATATATATGTCGCTTGTTAACGCCGAGTTTTCTCCTTCATAGAAACGAATGCTTACGTTCCAGAGAAAATTCGCACGGTCACGCTGAACGGCTGCGCGCCGAAAGTAGAAGAGAGATAACGCCATCCGACGCAATAGTCATGCAATAGTCATGCAATCGTCATGCAATCACTGAGGATCTGCCAAGTAATAATGTCTGACGAGTCTTTATCGCTGGCGAACGGGTGTTACGCTCGATGAACGCGTAAATTACGTGGCTCCCGACAAGCAGCGGCAATATCTGTCGTCGTATAATTTGTTTATCGAAGCTCAATTAATTGCCGTCCCGATAACGTCGTCGCCAAGATAGATACGCGAGAAAGAGGTCTCGCGTAATAATGGGCGACTATTAACGCGAAGACTATACCATCGCGCCCGTAGATCGAGGTAGATTAAGATTTCGCATAGTACTCGCTACGCCGATCGCTTGATACAAATCGCAGTTTCTGTGCACAGAAAAATATCCTTCTATAGCCGAGAAAAGCAATTGCTTGTTTTATTTTATTTCGTTTAAGTAATACCCAAGTAGAACGGGAAGTCATAATAATGTCAAAGTGAGATCAAAATGACGAGAACATGATTACAAAATTCACCTTTCGATCATAATTTAATCATTTTTTTTATCATTTTGACATCATTTGAGGTCACTTTGATTATCATCACTTTTTGTTCTATCCGGGATAGTTTTCTTCTGCAAAGAATATTTTCTTAATAATAGTTTCAAGACATTCTCGTCACAAGAATATGTTTTGAGTAAATGCGATATGCTTATGATGACTTTATGATAGATTTGCGGATATAACTGCGGATATAATATATATATATTTGCGGAAAGATTTGATAAACTCTAAGTATTTGATAAACTATCAAATACTTAGAAAGCAAGTATATGTACCGGTAGTATATATTTTTCTACGTGTACGTACATTCTCTAGCAAGAGCTTTTTTTTCTACAAAGTTCAAATTTCCTAATAAAGGTGCGAAAATCCACGAATTTTATTTTCCATCTTTATTTCTATCTAGGCAGTAGGTACAGCCTTGAATTTATTTAATTTGCATACATTATTTAGTATCCCGCTGTTCTTGAACGCTTCAGCTGTAACGTACGCGACTACGCAATAATAATGGGAGGTGCGAACGAAGAAGTCAAGTTGCGAGCGCCGGCTTGTCAATCATCGGGGAGTACACACAACGCGCGGTAGGGCTCGACGATATTCATGTTCCGTGTTAATTACGCACGCGACGTCGGACACATCGTTGACATCGTAAATATCGTCAATTAATTTACGCGCGCTAACGAGACAAGAGCGGCGCGCGGTATCGCGCGGCGCTTACAGGGCCCCTTTTCACAGAACGACGAGCGGGAACAACATCCGAATAGAAATTTATTCACGAGGCATTCAACGAGAAGTAACCCAGTTAGAGATTCCATTTGCCATCGTTGCCTTCTTTCATCTTTATTCGACCGCATTTTCTTCTTATTCTGCTTCTCTCCTCCCCCTTTTTTTTCCTCTTATCGCTTGTCCCAATGCAATTATGTTATTCAGCAGGCATCGTTGCATTACAATTTGTAATCGCGTATTCGCGAAAGCGCGGTGTTGTCTTTTTTCCGATTCTTTTTGCTAAAATCGATAGCGCGGGTATCGATGCCATAAAATGATGGATGGGGATGGAATTATTGCTAAATTACCAACCGAAAACTTCCTTCGTCGTACCATCATGTCATTGCTTAAAATATTTTTCTGAGAATATTGAACATTCGTTTCTCTTTGCTTTTATTTTTCAATATGCTAGATTGCGGGCAAACTCTTCTTACATCGTTAGCTTTTTCTTCTCTTATTTCATCCCCTTTTTATGCAGCTCTCTAGCTGCCGTATCGTGGGCAAGCTATTTAAAGGTTCGTTGAAAGAAGCAACAAGTGCAACTGCGACGATAAAGTCTCTAATGGCATTGTAACGATATAGAGTGTTTTATCTACTGTTTCATTAAAAATTCAGATTGTAGGCGATAAAAAGAAATTAAATGCAACTGTTGCGATAGGATTTAATAAAAATTTTAAGTACTTTAGTGAAAAGCAAAAGTGTACTTAGCATCGAGTATAACTAGCAACAATATGCATACACTCGGGAAAAGGAATTCTCAGAATAAAGAGGGAGATATCACATTTATATCTCTTATCGTGATATGACTAACTTTCTCGTGATTACTATTTAAACCCGTTCACGATAGTACGATGCCGACAAAAGTCGGCATATCGGAAAATGGACGATTTTATCTCTCCAACTCTGTTGGTCGTATTTTTTATTCTCTTAAATTACAATTACAAGAAAGTTTCGCATGTAAGAAATTATCATTTAGAAATATATTTGAAAAATTAATAAAATTATATTATACAATTCTTATCGTAATACGATTATCTTAAAAGCGATTACTATTTAATCTTGTCTGCGTTATAATGGCGCAGTAATTAAATTTGGCGAATTTCAGCAAATACACGATTTTTATCTTAAGACTATCTTTACCTTTTTGTATTTTTTAAATGTATTTAACGGAAAGTTCTATGCATAAATGATTTTGCTTAGAAATATATTTGGTAATAAAATTAATGATATAATTCTTATCATAATACGACTAACTTTCTCGCAATTTGCGTTACGATGGCGTAATAATTAAATTTGTCGAATTTCAGCAAATAAACGATTTAAATTTTAAGACTATTAATATTATTGTTTCGCGTCTTTCAAATGCGTTTAAAAGAAAGTTTCATGTGTAAGCGATTTTATTTAGAAATATACTTAGAATTTACTTAGAAATATATTTGGAAAATTCATGAAATTAATGATATAATTCTTATCGTAATACGACTAACTTTTTCTCGCAATTATCGTCTAATCTATGTTACAACTGCACAGTAATTAAATTTGGTAAGTGATTAAATTTCAGCAAATAAACAAATTTATTCTTAGGAGTATTAAAATAGTATCTTTTGACTGTTTTGAAATGCGTTTAAGAGAAAGTTCAGCATGTGTAAGCGATTAAATTTAAAGAAATATATTTGAAAAATCAATTACATAATTCTTATCGTAATATAATTAACTTTTTCACGATTACTGATTAACTGTGTCTGCGTTACGATGGCGCAATAATTAAATTTGGCAAATTTCAGCGAATGGACGATTTTAATTCTAGAATCATAGACAGCATTCTTTACTCTCTTAAAGTATGTTTAAGAGAAAGCGTGCAAGCGATCGCGCTTAGGAATACATTTTAAAAGTTAATAAATTGATGCATAGGAAGATTATCATTGTTCGAAAGAGATTGAAAGGTGAACTTACAAGACAGCTGGGTTCACTTTTCCGAATCCTACAGGAACCACGACGCCCTTCACATTTTGCAGCGCCAAAAGTGTCTCGAGTTCGGCGAGTCTTTGATCGGAGAGACGTTTCTGCCGACTGTAACAAATCGAGACCTGTTACTACAATTCTTGTAGGGATAATTTCAAAAATGTGTGACAGCTTCCTTTAGAGATTATTTCACGGAAATTCCAATTTGTGCGGCCGTCGACAATCGCGACGGTTTTAATCTGGAAAGGAGACATTGCCTCAATAGCCGCGCTAATCTTGCGAGCATACGCGATGCAGATAGAGCGCGCGACAAAGCTTCGGTTATGCTTAACAAACACGTTATCATCGCATGTTGGAGATTTCAGAAAGGAAGTCGGTCACTTCGTCCGCGGATGGGAATCGAGATCATTGAATTCGGAATTATTACGCCACGTTCCATTAATCTTCCACATTGCTCGATAAATCCGCACTGAATTAATCGAATAGCCCAATCGCGCCCGACTAAAGTCGCATTGTTTCGAATAAATCCAATTTCATGCCAGAAACGGTCTGATAGCGATTGGAACAACAAATTGGCGACGCAAAAGCCGAATCGGCAGAGTTGAATTTGGACCTCGTTGATTGGGAGAATGCGAGTGTTGCAATAATTTCACGAATTGCCTCACACGACATTTCAAACTACGGCATCCTCTCCGATACCGAGAGTCCGTTCGACAGTCGCGTGGCGCGACTCGCCCTCCTCCCTTCTCTTTAGGATCACCTAATTCGATTCACTTCAGTAGCCGTACCTCAGAAGCCAGTTGGACGGCCTGGCGTGCGCCGTTTCCGCCAGCAGGGCCACGAGCAGGACGCACAGAATCGGCGTGCCGAGCGACAGATTCATCTTGGCGCGCACCACAGTCAAATTCGCGAAACGAGCAGAAACGGCCCAAGTCAGTTGCCGTTTACGAGCGATTCCGGCACCGATTGTCACACACTTGTTGCCTCTTTCAATCCCTCTGTCCCTCGCGTCCGTCTCTCTCTTTCTTTCACTTTGATATCGATCTCCGGGTTCGATACTACGATCGCACGTCGTATCCCGAGCCTTCCTCTTACGTCGATTTTGCTTTCTGGTGAACTGTAGCTAGTCTCGGCGGCATCGAGCATATATACCCGGCGTTACCGCCCTCCCTATCCCCACGCTGCCGCCACGAAGACCGTTCCCCACTTCGTCGGATCCACCCTCGCTTTTTACGCAATATACCCACTCACGGCCCTCTTTTCTAAACTCGCGGATCCACTTTCCTCCCCTTTCTCCCCGGCAAGCCGTGTATGATTTCTTTATTCCTGCCGTTACACGGGGAATACATGGCATGCATGAATATATCGCGCCATAAAGTTACATCTTGTCGCACGCTCAGCAAATTTTTCCTTCGCTCGATCATAAAGTCGTTGGGTAAAGTGTATTGTTCGAGTATTCGATAATTTAAAATTAAATGGGAAGAACATCGCGCTACGATTATTATTGTAGACTAATGAGCGATTACGCCAAAGCGCGCCCGTGATATGTCCCGAACTGTGGCGCCATGCGATGACTTTTCCGGTTTGTATTAATCTTCGTGCCTCTTTGCGTTCGAAAAATCTGCCGGACTCGTGATTATCCAACTTGAGGCAATATCTTGAGTACTTTGAAACTAATTACGATGGCGCGTACTTAAAAACTTTAATTACTTTCTTTGTGTAATATATACAAATTACGCGACTCTGCGTCATGTCTTCTCCGCGCACCTACGTTGCTGGAACTGAAGAGGACAAAGGTCCTGTTTCCAGGATCTTTGTCCCATCGTTATAGCTTTGTACGAAAGGCACAAAGAACATAATTGTTTCTTCGTTCTTTTTAATAAATGCAATATTTTCTTTGCGACACACAATTAATAACGGGAGATTAATAAAAGCGATGAGGCTACTTCGTAAAAAAAAACAATTGTGGGAAAAATTAATAATGTTTTTCAATAAAAAAGAGAAGAAAGAGAAGAGATAACTCAATCATATTTCAACGATCGTCATTAGTTTTTCTGTGACTATTGACCGCTATTTCGTGATTCTTTTTATTATTTAATATTATTATTTAATAAATGTATTTAATAAATTTAATAATTTAATATTATTATTTAATAAATAGTTATTATCACTTATTACATTTCTTCTTTTCTTGTTATATTTAGAATTTTATTGAAATAAATCATAAACAACAAACATAAAATTAACACGAATGCATTATTGTTATCATTCGCCGCGCATTGTTTTCGAAATTGCCTATGTTTCTCATCCTTTGTTTTCTGCTATAAATTATTGGTATTAATTTTTTTTATTGTGCGATATATGCAGATATAATTTCACAGTTTCACTTTTTCACAAAAAAATTAGAAAGATTATATAATAAAGTAGATAACATAATAATACCTACTTTTTACTATTTGTCTTGTAAATTCATTTTAGCATGTTGCTTGAATAATCAAATTGAATTTACTTTATTTAATTTAAAATTTTTTAAAATATCAGAATATGCATTCATAATGTAATGACCGTTTACAAAAATATTTACCGATAGGTAATTAATATGTCATTACCATATTGACTACGTAAAGAATCGTTTTTATAAATTAATTTATTATAATGAAACAGTTATTATTAATTCTTCTTATTATGAAATGCATACTCTCTATTATGTAATACTTTTTACACAGAAAATTATGTAAAAGACTATAAAATTATCATAGAAATTTCTTAATTTTTCTTCTTAATTCATTTTAACATGTTGCTTGTATAATCGAACAATTTATTTAATTTAAAAAATATCTGATAAAGAGACAGAGGAGATAACGCAAGTTATTCGTGTTAACAAGTAACATCAGTATCATTAATAATAAACATTTAATAAAAAAATAAGCATTTCAACTTGCCGTATTCAGTATTAAATCATATTATTATTAAAGACAATCCCAAAAATAAAATCACATGCAACATTAATTATTAATAGACTGCAGATTAATGTAATTTTATATAATAACAATCATTTAAGATTAATGTAAAAGGCCAATAATGTTCACATTTACTCGTTGAAAAATTAAAACTGTATAACTAGTCAAATAATTTAAATGATAAACTCCGCTGCAAAGTGTCCGAAAAAGTTAAATGAGAAAATCAGAATTGTAAAATTAAAAACACTCCATGATTGTCATAAGAATAAAAAATATCCGAATATTACATCATATTAGTAATATAATGATTATTAACAAAGAAAATTTATCAATAAAGGATCGATATTTCATTAGCTTATAGGTTTAGTAAAGAATTTTTTATTTAATTACATTTATTCCAATAATTTATTCCAACTTATTGCAATTTCACAATAAAAAACGTTGAATATGACGCCATAACGAAAATTTGTTTGTTTTTTCAAATACTAAAAAAATTAGATCATAAAAAATAAAAACAATTAAAGATGGCAATAATTTTACTAGGTTATTTAAAAAAAATGTTTCTTTCGGTAACATATAAAGTAGAATAAAAAATGAAACGTGAAAGTATTTTTTAGCTATATATAATTGTTTATGAATGATTTATGTTTAATAAAAAATGAAGAATTTTATAATTAATAATTATCCGTTTTTACGAATGTTCTTCCTGTTATTTAAATAAAATTAACTTTTTTATTAAAATTGTCATTAAAATTTTATTATTAAAAGTCAAAATAATATTTACAAAACGTCAAATTTGAATAGCCGTGAATTTTCTACTACAATGGATACAAATGTTACTGTTACGTGAATAAATTTCGTGGCACTTGCAATTAAGATTCCAATTAAAAGTACACGCTCGTCACACTAATGTATCTCGAGCATTCTCGCTGACGTAAAGATAAATACCTGCTCAGGAGGGAAATACCTGCTCAATACTAGGAAATATGACAAACAGTTTTATGATATTCTGTATTCGTAATCTCCTGAGATCTATTTGCAGATGCGCAGTTATCAACATTGGCTACTCTCGATGACTGTCGGTCTATTTTCAATTCGCTATGCTAATATTGCATATTCTCATCGCATGATTGCCAGCTATCCGGGCGATATTACGCACGAACATTATAAATTACGCAAGGCGTTACAAGCATAAAAACGAATTGACTTTACGCGCGACGTCATAGTTCAAAGGACCATGGAAGACTCTTGCGAAGATATTAGCTGCAATATTAGCTTGCAAGAGAAAAGAAACATATAATAGAAAAGGAACGTAAAAAAAAAATCGTATAACTTTAGTGAAGAATAGAAACTATAGGCATATGTAATAATACATTAATGCATAATTCGAAGCAAAGCGCGTAATTTGTAAGTCTGTGTAATTTGTATCATCGATCGGATTTTAAATGCGGCGTTAAGCTACTTTGCACGGAGAGTCACATACTTCGTGCTGATTCACTTGAAGCTCCATCCTGTTCTCGCGAAAAAATGCTCTGTTTTAATAATTATAGTACATCCAATTATCTCACTTCCCGAATTTGTCAATTGGTCGGTCGGTTGCGTTAACCTCTTATCAATTTATCGCGGTTAAATCGCAAATGCCAGCGAGTGACGCACAAATTGATATTCATTAAGCAACGACCATTTATCGCATACCGCGATATATATATTTCATGCTAAAAATAAGGACCACCAAATGTTTCGCGTGAAGCTTTGATGATATGTCAGAAATTGCCTACGTCATCGTTTCGTCACAAAGTAATTAATCCTTAAAACCGCGATATTTCTGCGAAATCCCCGGAATTGCTCAGCAGTAAAATTCAATAGGTACTATCTATTAATCTCAGTGTATTGACATTTTTCGATATAATTCCATCGATATAGTCATTCTAAGAAAGATTTTCTAATATCGGACTTTGCTCGCAAACTTTATGGTGTTTTAGCACCGACTACCTTGTCTGAGTAACGCGTAAAATCCCAACGTTCATTTGTCAATAATGATTTTATTTAGTCGATTAAGAATGATTTTACTAAATATTTATAAGATATTATAGAGGCAATATAAATTATAGAATTTAACCCTTAAATGTCACACAGGGGTCTAGATGATCCCACGAGATTTGAGTTAAATTTAAAGTACTAAGCAATATAAAAATTGAAGTTACAGCGCCAGCTGTTATCAGTTTGAGATATCCTCTTCCTGTTCCACCATTATACGCAGTCTCTAAAGCATCAATGCAATTAAGGCATCCTTCCGTAATAGGCGGTTTTGTGGTTGGGGTCCAGCTGACAGTTGACAG
>VBVR01003902.1:0-15945 GCA_011638315.1 Tetramorium parvispinum
CCCCTCACCCCCCGCCGCCGCCGCCCGTCGGGGTCACCCCCCTCGAGGCAGAGGCAGACATTTTGAAAAATGATTCCGAAAGTCATCGTGGCCCGCACTGGCGTTTTTTAGCGGGCTCGACCCGGCCGTCCGGTCCGCCCGACATCCCTCTCTTTTTCGCGCTTGGTCTTTCGCACTCGAAGAGCAAGGGAAGAAAAAGCGGACGCGCGACAAAAAGAGGGAAAACTATCGCGGCAAAAGACGCGGAAATAAATGAGCGCGTAGCGCGTTCTCGCCGGAGTCTGCGTGTTCTGGTTATTAAGCCCTAAGTGATGAGATTTTCGCTACGCCGAGCACCAGCCATAACAAAACGCGCCAACTTTTTCATCACATTGGGTCGCGACGATCGTTCTTTTTTTTTTCTTTTTACTAGCAGCAGCATTAATCATTGCCGCGTTTATCTGAAATCATCGTATTTCTTCGAATTCATCAATGTGACAGAAATATTCCCCCCTTTTTTTTAACACAAAAACGTATAATATAATCGTGACGCGTAAAAATAATTAAAATAGTTTTATTACTTGACTTTTTGTCGAAATATCGACGGCCAGGGAAAAGGCTACTTTAATCTCTAAGGGACGATATCGTCGTTACGCCGAGAATTTATGATTGTCGCTATATAATGCTGCGTCGAGCTATCTGTAATTATGCATACGAGTAGAGACCTATCTATGTTCAAATACTAAACGGTTGACTTTTCTAGAATTACTTATATTCGAGAGGCATTAATTTCCGTGCTGCTTCAGTATCATGCAGAATTTTGATTGCAGAAATTTTTTACATAGTTGCGCTATCTGTACGTGTGCACGTGTGGACATCGATATTGAATTAAATTACATCTTCCGAGAATATTATTTTCCTTGCCAGTGATTTACGCAGGAGCTTGGGTGATATTGGATGGATATTACGGAGCACTTAAGAAGATCCCAACGATTTATACTGAAAGGACGTGATATTTTAAATGGACGGTTGCAGCCTGTGGCTGGACATTCCGAATCAAAAGAGGCGAAGAACAAAGGTCGACAGGAGAGAAAGATTTCAATCGTGTCTACCAATCGCGGGATAAACAATACGGGGCTTTCGAGAATGCACAGTGCGGTCGATCGGCTCTCGATTAATCAGAAAAAATTCTTGTTTTCATGAAAAAAGATCACCATTCTAGACGATGGCGCAGAAACAAGGGATCCCGAAATCTCGTGAGAGACATGCCACGTGGTAGACTATGTAAAAAAACGTAATAAAAAAAATAGATATAAAACGTAATAAAACGTTAAACCTTTCGATGCGTAAAAATAACATATCCAATAATATTTATTTAGAGAACCAAGCTATTATAATAGAGATCTAATAAAAACAATGACGAACAAGATTCGGCGCACACATTTTCAGATAACATCTTATTTATATTCCGCTCGGATAGAGTACGATTTGCACTGCGACGAAAGTATGTCAAAGAGGACTCATGATACTTTTTTGCGCGAATGCAATATGAGAATGATAAGAATAAATCCAGATTAAATAAGGATGACGGAGAAAGAAGCGGAATACTTCAGTGGCGGTTCGCGAAAATAATAAAAATAAAAGTATGATACAATTGATGCGCGGCGAAGAGCAAAGAAGATAAATAAAGAAGGGACAGAGAGTGACGTAAATAAATAATGTAAAATAAGTTTCATCTGGAAACAAATCGATTCGTGCACAGGTTATCACAAAAACAGGCTTCATGTACGCATCCGCAATTGAATTTCAACGAGAATAATGGGCGATCGACAAATTTACAGAGTAGCGGTACATCGTCCTCGTTGCGCAATTATATTTTTATATCGTACGTTTTACATATACTTTACATTTAATTAATGAATGGCTACGTGCCACGGTAACAAGGGACGCGTGCCCTTTTTTTTTCGCACGCGACATCCAGCGAAAATGAAACAAAAAACTTTAGCGCCACTTTGAACTTGATTGAGAAGAACACAGTGGAATATAATTATTTTAATCGTATAACGCGTACGAGTGAGAAAGAAGGAGAAGCGACGCGTTAATTGTCGGCGTTGAAATATCGCGAATTAATGACGTTCAATTTACCGATCACGGCGTAGAGATCGATTTTGCATGAAAAAAAATAAAATATTTCTTGATGTAATTGCGGAAGAAAATTTTGCATCAATAAAAGAATAGCATCCAGGACAACAAAATTCAAGTAAGACTGTTCTTAATCGAAAGGATTTGAACCTCCTGTTATTTATTGCTCATAATATTCTTTTCTTACTACGAGCTTAATAAAAAGCGGTATAATTACAGGTGATAAGCGTTGAAGAAAAAGTAAGAACTATCTATTTGCCTCTTCTCCTCTCCCGGTTAAATAAAGGAGGAACGTACTCATATCGTTCTAAGACGCAATAAGAAGTGTTGGTTAGACCAGCGCAAAAATAGGTTTCACGCTCGTACCGGTAATTGAATTTCGAGGAGGATAATGGGGCGGCCGACAAATACGCGCGGTCGCGTTAGATCGCTTTCGATGTGTGGCGCGCGGGCATTCAGCCAGGCCAGGATGGATCCTTGATGGCTAGATTTAAAAAACCGTCCCCGTTTGCCACCCCGTCCCGCGTCCCGTTCTCCGCGGTATAGCCGTCGCCATGTGTTACGAGGGGAGGCGGGAGGGGGTGGCGGCGCTTCGTAATGGTGGTATCGGTGATGGTAGTGGTAGCGGTCCAGTCGGCGGCCTCTATATAACTGATGGTGCTTCTGAGTGTCAGGGCCAGGCTGTCCACTTCTTTGCGTGCACGTGTGTACGTGCGTATATGCGTGTTCAGGCGATTTGCACGTTGGCCGGTTTCTCCAAGTACAGCTAGCGTACGAATCGTGTGCAGAGTATCGCAGGTTCCCCCCGGATGCTTTCTTTAGCATAATGCACCTTTCTCATATCGATTTAAAATAAATTTGTCGCGATGAAAGTATTGAGACACTAAAAGAGTGTTCCCGAGTTTTAAGCAACTGACAAAAACCTCTAAGAACTAAAACAAAATAATAAAATCTTAAATTTTTATTTAAGTCTATTTTAATAGAGAATTATAATATTGAAACATAGAAAATTATATATACAATTTTTATATAGTTGAGCATTATAAAAGTTAAATAAAATTATCACTGAATCAAATTACCGCTAAGAAAACCTCGGCTTATTCTGAGAAAAGATTAATCAATAATAAGGAAGCATAGATAATTTAAAATACTTTATATAAAATAAGATAAGAGAAATGAATTTATTATATCGTACATCTACAACAAGAGTTATTATATAGCTATGACAAAAAAATAATCTGTTTCAAAGTAATAGCAGGAGTACATCAATAATAGGATGTTGCACAATTAAGGAAGACTTTTTCGATAAGATTTTATCGTGCTTAAGATAAGTGCCACGAGTAAAAGATAAACTAGTTTTATATTTTTAAAATACATACAGGTATACATAACGTCAATAAAAATAGAGATTAGTCTCTTGACGTATTAATTTAACTTTTATCCTACAAAGTGAAGGAAATTCAATACATGTTCGTTGTGTCAATTAATGGATAATAGCCAAAATTTAACCAATGTTCTATCAAAATTTTGTTGTCCGCTCGTTTAATCAAATTTTTAGTTTTCTCAGTTTGTCTTCTGAAAGGGCACTTTTAATAAAGTTCTCTCTCTCTCTCTCTCTCTTTCTTTCTGTTTCTCTTTCTCTGAAATTCATTTTTCGCGATTCCAAACATGTGTCGTATCAATCACGAGTTGTTAATTAACATCCAAAAACCGATCAGCTTCCGAGACAAGAACTTGATCTGCTCAGCAAACGCATTTGCCTTATCGAAGTTATTTTCGAAGCTCTGCGGTGCTCGCTGTCGCGTGTTTCCACGGGATTACCCGTTAAGCGGCGCAAGTAGAACTCCGGCTTCATCGATGATATTGAAAAGGAAGGTGGGAAACGTAGTCGGTGCGCGCGGCAGAGGGCGAAAATAAAAGAAAACGCAGTCGGTGCGACGAGTCAATTAAGGTCGATCGAGGAATCGTCCTCCGTCTATCGCGCGTACACGTGCATAAATGTCCGCATACACACGCACTTATATATGTATATATGACGGATCTATTGAACGCGGCTGGCGGGAGCGAATATGTCGAGCGTGAATTGAACGAGTGCGAAAGAGAGGTCGGAAGCTGGCAAGAGGGAAGGCGCAACGGGGATATCCGGGGTCAAACGTTAATACGCGTATACAGGAACGAGTGAAGGAACGATGCCAGGTCCAATCCTCCTGACAATAATCGGATTGATTAAAAGTCGCCGTCGTTCACCACCACGCAAACCGCCGTACGTGCGCGAACATTCGGATCGCATGCACCGAGCACTCGCCGGCACTCGGGCGCGAGCGATTTATAGGTGCGTTTTATATATGCCCCATATACGTGTATTCACGGCGGACCGTGTATGTACGCACAACGAACGTGAAAATCGCCGTTCGTCGGCACTCCCGGGGAAAAGCGCCAGGTCGCCGCGTTCGCCGTTAATGAGCTCGTAATTGCATGGCGGCCGGACTTTCGCGACATACGACGCGCGTGAGGTAAAAGTCGGCGAGAACCGGCCTCGGCGAGAGAAGCGCGCGATCGAGAGATATTCCGATTATCTCCTTGCGACTAGCGTACAATTATTCGTACACGTATTAATGATAACAGTCGATCATTGGAGCTAATTTAGACTTATCTGGCTGCCATCTCTTCGTCGTCCGTTACGCACAGAGAGAAAAGCGTTCGGCAATCTCGTAATTATTCAGCAGGAGACGCGACTGTATCAAAGCGGCGCTCTAATTCCATTAGGACCTGAGTAAGATAACTCGTGATTACGGCGGGTTTGAAAGGTGGTCCGAGAGGACGAAAGAGAGCCGGCGGCGAAGGTAGGAGTCTCGCCTCGAGTCAAGGCGGTGGATCGATATTTTTGACTGCAATTTAGTCTGCATTTAATCAACGTTTAATCACCTCATCAACGGGTCAAGTTAATCCGAGCGAGCTACCTACCGCTGCAGCCGGTTCTATGTATGCCCTAGCACGACGACGCCATGTTTAAACTCATCATTATTCGGCGCACTAATAGAGCCGCACCGAGGAAAATTCTCTCGGGATTCTGACTCGCGTAAAAAGGTGAACGAGCCGCGCTGAATAGCGATCGAAGGCTGAAAGGCTGCATGTCCAAACTGGTGCGCCGAGAATTGAAAGAACGTTATATTTTATGAAGCTCTATTTGCAGTAAATTGTGAAATAAAATAGTAACTTGAAGTATATGTAAACGATTCATTTTGCTTGGATATTCAGTATCTAATGTTATGCAAATCGTATCCTGAAAATACCGCACAACCATTAAAAATTTACGATAAGCAAGTATTTTTGGAACACAAAAATTTGTCATCACTTATCGCAAACGTCTTACATCACTTGTTACAAATCCGAAATTCTACTCTCTCCGATATTTTTTTCCTCCTAAATACTGTAAAACGTTTAATACATTATTACGCTAATATCACTGGAAGAATCCCAAGTCCTAACAATAGTAAAACTGGTAGACCGTCCTTTTAATTGTGTAAAGAAATTAACGCAGTAAAGTCCGCTTCGCATTTAGCCCTTTATGGGCCACAGAGTCGTTTCGAAGGTCTAAATTACCAAGGGCCGGTCCTTCGAGTTCAGGGCCGACCCCGTCTCAACCGGGGTTCTCCATTCCCTTCAGTCCCTTAACGCCCAACGCGGCTGCCGACCTCTATAAATTCCCTCAGGATTTTTCTTTTCTCTACTTGCCTTAATTAAAGCCCTCCCTTGCTAGCCGTATTACTACGCCTATGGACCCGCCCTTTCGCGTCACATTTACCCCTAGCTATGACATTTCCACTCCGGACAGGTACATGACTCTGACTAAATGTCAGACAGTACGAAGGATGTCGAGCCTTTTAAAATTACGTAACGATTACGTTACACGGAAATACACTTGCATCGCGTTTTATCTTGTCACTTACGGAAAGCATAATTTTATCAAATGCTTTAGAAAGTTTTATTCATACAGCGAAAAATAAAGGATAAACGAAAATCGTGTAAATGAAAACTATATATACGTTCAATATGATTATATATATCCTTTAACAAAAAAGGATTTGGATTTTTTTAGATTTAGCATAATAGCTTAATTAATTATTGAATTAAAATAAAAGTTATTAAATTGTATTTAATAATATAAAGTTTCTTTTAGTCAATTATATATATATTAAATATACGATTTATGTGTACGATGTTGCAAATAAAAATTGTTGAGTTTACTTGAATATTTAAAAAAACTTTGCATAAGTTTGCTCAGAAATTTTGTAGACACCCGGTAGTTTCGTTATTTATTTGCAGAAAGTCCTCTCGCATAGTGAAAATGCCATTTTCCGTCGTAGCTGGAAAAGTTTCGCGAGTCGAGGGCGTAAGGAATTCCTTAAGCTAAAAGCATACGTGTCCCCATCCCCCGCTTTAAAAACTTTCATCCCTTCTACGAGTGCGCTGGTGTGGGTGGTTGTGAAGTAGTTTGAAAAGTTTTCGCGCGCAAAAAGCCGAGCTTTTCGCACTTTTCTTCGTCGTCTGCGCGAAAGGATGTGCGCGGTATTGTCGAAGGAGGGTGAAGTCGTAGGGGATGGTGGAGGTGGAGATGGTCGTGCGATGTTAGTGGCGACGGCAGTGTTGGGGGTGGCATCTGAAGGTTTGAAGAAGGATCTCCGAGAGTGGGGAGATCGGCAGATAAGAGGAAACGAGAACGAGGGAGACGAGACGAAATGGCGAAGGGTGGGGGATATCAACCCCTTCGCAACAATAGAACGAGAAATAAAAAAAAGACGAAGTGATGGAATACTTTAAGAATTAATTTTAAAGTTTTGATATGGAATGGTTTCAAGGGGCAATGAAAGTTTTTATTTTAATACAACGAGTTGCGCTTATCGTAATTCTTTTAAAAGCTATAGTTTTCGTTTGAATGGTTTTATAAGAAAAAAAAAGAGTATTGAAAAAAGTCGGGTTTTATCATTGTATAATATGTAAACATCGACAAATGTCGATCGAGTTGTGTGATCATGAAATGTTATGCAAATATTTGCAAAATCAGCTAGAACTTTATATCTTCGTTCGAATTTCTTTTTTAAACATACAGCAGTCGGACGGAATATCAAATAATTTATAACGTATTGCTATCTAAAATTATTTTCTTTATATGATTCTTTCAATAATTTTTTTTAACGCGCTAATAAATATTGATAACGCCATATCACGAATCCTTTCTCGAAAGCGAATTTTAAACGAGGCAAAAGACAGACCGCACATCCCAGACGGAATATTCTGGCCAGGAAGAAAACGCATTAGACGAAATCGAGCAGCTCCATTGCGAAGCGAACCGTTCTGAGAATTTAGAATGAACTCTACGAAATCGCGCCTTCCTATGTAGGCGCGCGCGTTTGCATAGGGTGCAGGTGCAAACGGGGGTTCTATTGGTAAACCGTGGTAGGTGATAGGGACACACAGGGCGGCATCACGAAGTACCTATGTACAGCACACGTAGTGCCGTGAAAGAGGATCGGCGAGCTAGAGCGAGCGACGGGTAGCCGCGCGGTGAACTAGCTGCTATCCTCGAGAAGCTTTTGCAAACCGAGTCGAACTTGTCGCTTGCGTTGTGTGCGGTGCTGATGGTGGGGAAACTGGTCGGTCGATGCGCTCGGTCGCTGCCGGAGCTGCAGGGGGCTGTTTTTGCGGGTGTGGCTTAACGCACCCCCTGTCGTCCCACTGACCCTCGCCTCCTTGCCCCAGGAACTACCAACCCTCCTCACCGCGCTCAACTACCTACTCCCCCCTCGTCCCCCCGCTTTCAGCTCGCCCGCGGTCCTTGCGCTCGCCTTCCTTCCCCTTTACCTATTCTAACCCTCCCCCCGCGAGACCCGCCACCGACTACTGCCCGATCTAGCCCCGAGGGCGACCATGAGCGCGAAACTAGAGTTACCCGATCGCGTCTACGTGATCAGCAAAGTGTACTTTTCGGAAAATGCGCGTGAAATATGGGGAATGACTTTCTGCGACTTTTACGTGCCCGCCATACCACCCGATGAGTTTGCGTTGTTTGTGTATAGTCACGATAGCGCGCACTATATTTCTACTATTACTGAAGTTTCGCACATGCATTCGCGAGATTAACTCTATGCTCAGTATGATGGCAAAAGAAATTGTAATTCTTCCCGCGCGAAAACGATGTGTAGGTACAAATAACATTCTGCTAAATTTTTTTACAATTTCTTTTTTTTTTTATTTAAACGAAGCTGCAACGAAATCAAATCGAACAAATATACATGCAATTAAGAAAAGTATTTTTTTTTATTTGTAACTAATCAGTTTTACGTATAAAGTTTAGGTAGAAGACCTAAATTGACCGATAGCATTCATATTATAAAATAAATTAATGCATAATATAGTGCTCTTTTTTTAATTAATCCCAAGATAAGAACATTTATCAAGTATACACTTGAGGAAAATATTTGATCTGATAAGATCGAGAATGTTGATAGTGAGAATGTAACCCGATCAGAATGCGACGGAAAAATTAATTTTATCACATTGCGATAAATTAATCGTACGATAAAATCTATCACCTGGTGTAGTTCGATGTTTTTATTAAATTATTTCATATAATTGTGAAATTTAAAAAATAATCTATATAACTTTCTAATAAATTAATTAAATCTAAATTAATATTATTGAACTTACTTAATATTTATAACAATTATTAAAGAAAATCTTCTATAATCTATATCGAACTGTATTTTTTAAAAATATTAAAAAAATTTTGTATAATTTTTCTCGTAATTCATGAAGTAATTCATTTCGTTTCATTAAATGAGTCAAGCAAAGATAGACTAATTAGCTAAGATTGGTTATAAAGAATTTGAGATTAATTGATTTTAAAAATGAAGATTTCATAACATTAAATTAACAGGCAATAATAATTCCTTTGTGACAAAAAAGTAGTTGTATCAATTTATTATTTTAAAGTAAGACTATCTTCATTATAAATATTAAAATATTATAATCTAATCAAACGCAAGCTACTGTCACGTGTATCTGAATCGTTAAAGATATGCATCTCTTTATAGATTAATATTCCGATATTTCAATACATAAAATGTCAAGAAAAAATTCGTTTATCAATCGATTATCGGACAAATTCTTATTGATAAATAGCCGAACCCATCTCACGATAATTTTGTAACAATATAACAAAACGCAAATTTACACAAGCAAACGAAAGTTGAACAAAAGTCGAAAAAGGACACCAGGCGTTTTATTCATTACGAAGACAAACGGGTCTACTTTCGTTTCCGCGAGACACCTTAATTGTCATAATTTTCTCTAATTAGCGTCTCTTAGTAGAACGATACATTTTCACCCTGGAGGGTCTATGCGTCCCGCTCCCGTGTCGCCCATTAAGACGCGACACCGCGGCCGAAAATAAATGTAAAAGGATCAGCGGGAAATATTCGTGACATTGAAACAACGTCGATTTTTATTGTGGACTGCTACGCGGGCCACGGCCGTTGCCCGACACGGTTTCGATTGTTGCTTTTCTCTCTCCTCATCCCGTTCCCTTTCCCTCTTTCCACCCTCTTTTTTTTCGCTCCTCTGCGTCGCGTCGCGACACACGAAAACAGCTGTTACTTCACCGCTGGTCGACGCGCCGCGCGTCGCCTCGCCGCCACAGCGGCGCAAACGCGAATTCGAATTCGCTCTTTTTCATTGCGCGTGCCACACGCATACAGCGCGGCCCCCTGTGCTTCGACCTCCTACGGTGCATCGACCAGCATCCGCATACTCCGCATCGACGCGCCTGTAACACGGCTGCATCACCTTCCGCACACGGCCCTGACCGCGCGCGCCGCATTTTTCGTGCGCGGAATCGGCGCGCCTCTCGAAAAAAATCATAACGCGCGCCAACACATTCGCACGCGAATGCGCCGATAGATGTTCACGCGCGTTACAAATTGCGCGTACGCGTACGTAGAAAATAGGGATGTCGTAGATTCCTCCCTCCTGGACGCTGGCAGTCCAAAGTGAAATTGACGCTTTCGCTTTTTTCGCGTAAAGCCGTATCGCGAACAAATACGAATGGACGATCGCATGGTTTGCACAATTCGAAGCAAGTTATGTGCCTCCATGCTTGATTTCCGGCTTTAGATTAACAAAATAATAAATATTTATTTTGTGCAACCAAGTTCGAATAATAAATGGAAATTTTCGAATCTGATCTCGAAATGATTATCTCTTTCATCTTTCTTCTGACGTAACAGATAACGATAACACATTACACAATTGTGCAATCAGTAAATTTACCGTGAATAAATTATACATATTGATCAAGTTAACAGCTGCCTTTTCTTAATGAACGGGGTCAAACCGGACATGTGTTCCAGGTGATGATTAACTGTGTGACTAATTAGAAGAAAAAAAGCGAGTCCGTACTCAGAAGTGCAAACATAATTAGGGCCAATCGGGGGGAAATAAAGAAGAAAGGGTGACTGTTTGAGGACACACGATCCGCCTTTCTCCGGAGTCTACGATGACCGAGTGGTCATCGTTAATGGCGCCGGTAAAAAGTGTTTACACGCGCTTTACAAAGACCAGGGACCCGCCCAAGATCGGAGCCCGACACGATGCCTTACGAAGCGGAAAGAAAATCTCACTGATAAATTGAAGCGAAGCCGCGCGCGAGAATATATCGTTAATCAGTGTATTTAATTACGATTCTGTCGATGAAAGCGTTGGAGCTTAAATTCCTTTAATGCGCTCAATATACATAAAAATTGCCGGATTATTAATATTAATGAAGAGTATCCTGTTAGTAGCGGTCGCCACTTAGAACGGGGAAATAAAATATCTGTTGGAAAAACTGCCGTTTAATATTAAAAACTAAGTGTACCGCTTAAAAATTATTTAAATGCATGCACATTTAATGTGTATGAAATTAGCGCTTCTTGCCTCCTTCGTCCACCTCCCGCGCATTAACATTATGAAACGTATCTTATTTGCATTAAAGCGTGATGCGACTTTAACGCGCTGTCCCGTATCGGGAGGTGAAATCGAATCGGGCGAAATAACGGAAGGTGTCGGCCGCGTGACGAGCCGATAGAGTGGCGTTCGCTAATCGTAACGGTATTTTATTCGAACTCGTCAAGAAAATATTGGCCGAAATTGTCGGTGGTAATGGAGCAATTAGCGCGAAAACTGGCAACCAAAGGGAATCGGTTTGACAACAAAATTGGACGACACTTCCGGCGCCGCGGCGGCAAAGTCGAACTCGACAAATAGAGACATTATTCACTGTTCACACGTTATGCCACATGTACACGGGCGCGTGCAACACGGAAAACGTACGTATCCGGCGTGGAAGGAGAAACAAAAAGTGGGAATTCGTAGCCGCGGATAATCGAGTTTACCGCATGTTATAGAGCGTTAAAATTTCCGCGGGCATTCGATCGTTCTTCCACTCTCCCACTCACCCTTTCTCTCGCTCCCTCTCCCTCTCGTTCTGTCTCATCGCTTCGCTCTCATCCTTGCTCACGCCGCGTCGCTGATGGAGACGGGCTCAGTGTCCGCTTACAGGTCGCGTCAATGGTCGAACAATCGTCGAACTATTAGCAAACTATTACAATATCGATGGCAGCCGATGGGTCGATAGATACGCGAGCCATCAGCTGTTGCGCTGATCGGATATCTCCGATAGACTGGAGCTGCCACGGCTATACAGCGGCCACCGTCATCCCCAAATTGTTCCTCGTAGATCATTGGGTCCAACTCGGCAATCGGGAGCAGCGCGCTCCCGATGTAAATTTCGCATCTTCCAAAAATTCGTAATTTTCCCTTTCCCTTAAATTTTTTTTGCTCTTTTTCACTTTAGTGTTAAAATTTCATTTCTATTCTTGATACGTCATATAATAAAACGCAACAAATTAGAGAGAGAGAGAGAGAGAGAGAACTGTATATTCACAATCGCAGTGTATTTCTTCAAGTATTTTAAATGTTGCGGTATCCACTTTTTGTATATTTACGCTGGTTAATTTTATCATTCGAATCCAATCGCAAGGATTGTTTACAGAGAAAAGAAATTCCCGGCGCAACATGTGGTCGCCCATAGATTATTTCGTTCTCGGATCCGGTTCTCAGTGCCATAATAAATCGAGCGCTTTTAAATAATAGACAACATCGTTACTGCGATTGTAACAATTTATCCTGGCGATTCGCTTAAAAACGTTATACACCGTTAACATTTGCCTTTCGTTAATGTTACGTCAGCAATTGCACAACAATCACAGTTGCGCTCGCTCTCTCTCTCTCTCTCTCTCTCTCTCTCTCTCTCTCTCTCTCTCTCTTTCTGCCTAAAACATTTTCATTATACATATTGTTTAATGCCTCTTTCGTTCGAAGCAATTTCATTGGGCAAAATTCCTACGTTATACCGTACAGAGTGATATCGTAGAGTTGTGCAATTTTTATTGTCCCTCGAGTGGACGGTCTGTAAAATGTTGGAAGAAAAGGAGGAAAACAACGTGATGTAAATGCAACGCCGACCTACGGCCGGTTCAGCTTAGGGAATAATTTGCCCAGTAACTCATTCCACTATAAAAATATATCCAATTACAAAACTCGAACTATCTGCTCCGTTTACCACTTGCATCGCAAATCACCCTGTTCTATTGAATATCTGTGTCTACTCTCGAACTCGTGTTCTCCAGAGTAACGAAACTCATGTGTCACTGAATTAGATGCGACTTGGCTATTGCATACAATAATAACAACATCGTGAATAAAATTAAGCGATGCAACTTTTTATTAATTAAACTCTGCACGGAGAAATAATTAATACAGAGAACGGCAGATATGCCAGTATAAAATGTATTCTTCTTGGTTGCGCTTTGATCACGTAGCGAAACGTTTTGATAAAATGTAGTATGGCGGCGAAAAAAGTACATAAATATACGACGCGTCAGTACATAAATGTAACCCCGACCTAGGGGAACACCCGTGGCGGGAAAAGAGGCGGAGGAAGGGCCGCGCGTGATGCGCCATTCGAAATCGATTCCTGCAACGCGGCGTTGCAGCCTTCGATGAACGGGTCACGACCATGGAAATATGAATGAAAAACGGCTCCGCGCGGTTCTTCGGGAAAAGCCCCGCTTGGAAAAAAAGGAGGCAAACCACGTTGCCTGGCCATCGATCGACCACGTGCTCGGCACCTGTTCGACTTTGCCGCCTTTCCCGATGCATCTCCTATAATACTTTCATTGAGATCTCTTTCTCCTCTGAATCTTCTCAAGTTTTTATATCATCCCACAAAAAAATTACTTATGAAGATATTAAAATAATATGAACGGCTTTTATTACTGCACGAGTTTTGATCATTTAAAAATAGTTTCGTTAACGCTCTACCCTTTTTTATGGTTTATAAACACTTTAAAGAGTTTCTGCGTACAAGAAAGAAAAGGAACCATTATCTAAATTATAGTCGAATAACGCTATTAATTGCCTTATATACATCAAAGATTATATTATTATGACTCTTATTTAACAAAAGCTGTATTTAAAAGGAAGGATTTTGCATGGCGACGTTTTGTCACGCTCCTTCCGCAATTGTGCTCCCGCCCGCTGGGAGGGATGCGGAGAAATGTCGTCCACCTCGACGTTTAATCATACTTAAGTTCCTGTTTGGAGAACGCTCCCGCGCTTGAATGTCAGACAGCCCCGTCCAACTAATTATGAATTTCTGTAGACCGCAATCAATTTTCCCCGGGAACGAAATTGCCGGTAAATTGGCGTCGTCGGAGCTGATGTCCAACTATGCTTCCGGACTATCCGTAGTGGTGCCCAGACGCTGGGGATCACGCTGGCTCTTTGTGTTCCGGGGGTTACTATCGGGTAAGGTGGAAGGGAGAGATCGGGCTGATGCCAGTCGAGGTTAGAAGAGAGATAGGAGATAGGGTGGTTTTTGGTAGGTGGGTTCTACAAAGGCGGGAGGGTGCCCGCGGGGGTGGACCTAAGCGAGGATAAAGGAGAAGGAGAAAGCACACACAACCATGGTGTGTGGCTCCTCTTGGGGAGGTGGGTCGGAGGACGATCAATAAGGAGCATCGCTGGTGGGGGGTCTTACCAGGACCTCAAGCTACCCCCCACGTTGTCCTGCTTAGGGTGAGGGTCCGCAAGAAAGAACCGAGAAAATATTCTGAAAGGGGTCGCCGTCGTATACGTATGCGTACATGTTGGTGATCTCAGTCCATGAACTTTGGCTCCCACCATCGCGCGCGGACTACACACATGTACACGTCTATTCACGTACATTGTCCCACGGGCACGAGTACGCGCGGTCCAGGCGATCTCCACGTGTGTCCCGAGATGACGGTGGTCGCGTATATGCGAAGTTACGAGAGAGAAAGAGAGAGAGAGAAAGATGCGGACCGCGCGTCGGAAGAGAAAACCGAGAAAAATTCCGAACGAAGGAAAGCCGGAGAAAAAAAAATTGTACGTGCAATTACCCATCCCCCCGACACGTGGGAAAGTGGGATTCCTTTGGCCAGCCAGACCTTTCTTTCCCTCGGCGGCGGCGGTTCTTTACGCGAAACGAACTAATCTCTTTCCTTCGGCTGAAAAAAAAAAGAAACTCGTCTGACGCTGCGCCTTGTCTTAGTGTAAGAAGCGTCGAATAAAGAGTCGTGAGATGAATGCAAATACGTTTTACATATTACGGAAGCACGCGTCCTACGCGCGACTCGCTTGTTTTCTCAGGAAGCTTGTGGAGAGCTTTTTTGCCGGAAGTCACCTTGAGCGTCGTGCACCTGTTTGAATGTACCTTCCAGTAGATATACGACGCGTCCTTTTTCTACTGAAAGACGCGGTCGGTTTAGGTACTCAACACCAAGATTTTTCGAACTTCTGTTGCTTTGCAATGTAATTTATAATCGAACAATTTTGTTGGTCGATTTCTTAAAGACAGTTTTCTTAGAACATGAAATAAAATAATAATAATTTTATTGACATTTTTTTATGACAACATTCTCCGTTTTATTTTAATAATATTATTAATGATATACTACTATGTGAAGAACATTGCAATAAACATCTCTTAGATATATTTCTAGAATACACATTTAAATATATTTTACTACAAAATAAACTCTTTTACGAGCGCTTTATGGTCGTTCCTGAGATCGAATCTGGTGATCGAGATCTCGGAGAATAATCATATAGGGGTGCGTCGTCTAGCAATCACCCGGATAGAAAAAAGATGACCGCAACATCGTTATGGTCAGATCGTTTTAAATCTAATTTCCGGCGGGCATCGTGCGCGCATCGTACACGATAAGGGACGTCAAGGAATCAGTGTCAATTAACGATGATGAAAGCAAAGGCTCGCCGCGTTACCGGTGATCGCGCATGAATATTCATTTCGTTCGGAGAATTTAATAGATCACGGATACCCTCGATGGACTATGAAGAAAGGGGTGTGAGAAGAGAAAAAAATCGCAGCAAGAAAGAATTCGCCTGTGTGGGTGCGTGTGTCATCACGATGTTGTCTATGTAAGTGACTTCGTTGTAACGAAACACCGACGGTGTGGAGGTAAACGTACATACACGCGCACACGCATACACGTATGTATCTCCGCGTGTATGTACACGTGCATGCGTTTATGTATGTATCCAGCGGAAGCGTCTAATCCATCGGGTGGGCATTGTTGTCAGACATATTGGGGTTTGTTCTTGAGGCAGCCCGAGGGAGGAGAAGGAGGTGGCGAACGAGGAGATGGCGGAAGGTGGTCAGGTGGGTGGTTCGAAGGGGGG
>VBVR01003903.1:0-15971 GCA_011638315.1 Tetramorium parvispinum
GTATATACAGTGTAAAAAATTTATTAGAAATTTAAAATTTATTTTAACTTCTGACTGCAAAATTATTATTAAGTTTAAATACGTAGAATTTTACAATTATTATAGTGAATCTCACAATTACTTGTAATTTTATAGAAATTGTGAGATTCACTATTGTAAATATACACTATAAAAAACAAATTAAGGAATTATTTTTACTTTTATACTGCAAATTTAGAAATAAATTAATTTAAAACTATTAAGTGTGCCTCAAAATTACATGTAATTTTACACTAATTTTTTACAGTGTATGGGTTGCTACTGCTCCTACTCAATATTTGATTAATTTGACTAAAACAATGAATCAAAATTAGCGACATATTAAGCAAGCCTTACTCAATATGTAATTAATTTATCTAATTTAATTTCCAATTGTTAGTCAAAATTTCACCTTCCTTTTAGTTAGAATTACTGAAATATTGAGTAGAAGCAGTGGCGACCTACTGAATAGTTAAAAATGACTCAAATTGAGTATAATTTGACGCTACGAGTTTAACAGTGAAGGAAAAAAAATGCCGAATGAGACTCGGCGGCGGGGATAACGCACGCGGTTTACGCCTCGCGTGCAAGAATACTATAGTATTGCGCGAACGGTACTTTCTCGGTGATAATTAGCGCGATCCTCGGGCGGCGGCGCGTCTCCGCGCGGTCGCCCCGCGAGATCGGCTTTCCGAAGCCACGCGTCGGATTGTCGACTCCGCCGCGCTGCACCTCTGACTCATCCGACCGAGCTCATCACGACGCGGTGATCAATGAAGGGAGAGACAACCGTGCCGCGATCATTGCGCGCGGTTCGTTGAACTTTTAATCGCGCCACGCGGGAGAGCGAGGGAGACGAGTCATACGTGCCCGACACACGCGTCGGCGTGTACAGGGTGTGTCGAGGGTCACGCTTCCTTCCGACTCGCGAGCGCGGAATGTTGTCGCTCGTTAAAATTCATTTCAACAATGAGGCTCGACGATTTGACAGCTGAATGAGGGAAGGAGATTCGAGAAAGAGATTCGATAGAGCGACAGAGCAGCTTTCACCTCTCGCACGACATTCATTGACCTGAACTGTTAAATTCGTAATCTTAAATTATACTCTATTTGTTATTTTTAGTTTTTTGCAACTGCTCTTGCTCAACATGTCGTTAATTTAAACAATGAAGTTAAATAATAGTACGTTAACTACATGTTAAGATAGGAATTTGTGTTAAGATAGGAATTTTTACACACATGGTAATTAAAAATTACAAAATATTATTTACTTTTACTCAAGGAATTAGTTTAAGTTTGATCCTTTAATACTTAACGATATGTGAATTTCAAATCTGTATCTTGACCTAATTTTTATATACTTCAGCGAAACCATAGAAAAATAATTTTGCTAAAACATCTAAAAATTAGACTATAATAGATAAAAAATAATAATGTTGAATCAACTAAATAATTATATATTGGATGTTAGCTTGATTGTTAGAATGTCAAAACTTTTGCAATATAATTATCATGCATTGTTCTATATAATTATTTTAATTGTAGATAAAAATTAAATTGTTTTCACCTCTGATTTAATTTTCACATACTTTAGCAAAACCGTTCTATCCGCGTAGCTTTACAATCAGAGAAGAAAAAAATACATGACGCCGGAGACACCCTGTATAGTCTTTTATTGCGGCGCGCCGGGAGTCGCTCCCACGTTTCAAGAATGCATTCACGTCGCATTGGATCGCTTCCTAGCGCGCCTTTTCCGCATCCTCGTGCACCTAAGGCTTTTCATTACTGTCGTTCGTCGCTATTTCTACTTTAAAAGTGTGAGCTCGCGATACGTAATTTAGAAAAATATTGCTCGTTTTACGACACGCTCAGCTTTATATAGAGCCGTTTGCTAGCCTTGATTGCTCGCACTCGAGCCTGAGTTTTACAATCGGCGGAACATAAAAATACCAACGTTAACACGCGACTCGGATAACAACTGCGGGATTGTGTGCGCAGTCGATGATTTGGTATCGTAGACAAGGCCTGGAATTGTCTCTTTGTTCGGAGAGGCAACGCCTCTGTCATCGAGCTACATCGATGCGTAGTAATTACGGCGATGTTAAAAATACATTACGATTGATTAGCTCAAGTGACAGATGATGCGGGCAGTTTTTAACTCTCTACAACACCATGTGGCTCGAAAGTTACATGTCCAGTTACATATTTGCATTTTTTAAATCTCAATAATTTAATCAATATTTTTCATTTACCGCTTGCACAAATTTCGATCGGGAGATTTAACCATTAACTTTAGATAACCATCGTTTTATTAAAAATAACTTTATTTTTAAAAAAGGCATAATCGCGCGATAGCGATATTAATTAGGAATTAAAATGCCGCCAAACTCATTTATTTCAGATGCTTGGAAATCAAGAAATCTCTTGACAAAAAGCTTCTTTATGACATTTTTATTTTATAACATTTTATTCAAAAATTAATATTTTTTAACTTTTTTAATTTATTGCTTAAAATATGTGCTTTTAGTTCATAAAAAAAGTAAAATTTGCAAATATTAATTACTAACAGCGTAACTGAATAAGACAAATTAATTGAACAATTCATTACTCTAATGTACCTTCATAAGAGTTCATAAAAACTAATATTTATATCGCATCTATATGAATAATAAAAGAGTATGTTGATTTTATCTCAAAACATTTCGTATTAATTTTTGTTAAAATTTTCGATATCATTATTCCATACTAAAAAAAATAAGTTAAAATGATTAAAATGTATGAATGAATATTACAGAAAATAGAGTTTTATTGTCACTCTTTTACAATTCAATTCTTTAAACTTTCATTTTCATTGTGAAATATGATTATATTTTAAGTTTGAAGATTCAATATATGTATGAACTTTACCATCTTGAGCTAATTGTAAGACAAATGGCGTTTAGAATAATTCAATTCTAAAATGTTAAATAGTCGTAAAAGTATTTTGCATCAATGTTTCGTCACTTACGAATCGGCAAATTGCTTTCGATCTTTTCGCAATGAAATCCGAGCGAGAAGCTGTACTTTAAACAAAGGCAATAACGGCTTCAACAACGACTGCAGAACTTTTGTCCGTTTCAATCTCCGTTTTAAAGGAAAATATTTAGTTTCGGTACATTGAGCAAATAGCGCACGCAGCCGGATCGCGGTCGTTAAGCGAATAAGCGTTGAAACACATGCAGTAAACGAAATGACAAACAAAGTATCACCTGTCGAGCTCCTAACTCCACGACTATCTTTCGCAAGTATCTGAGGCAATCATAGATCATTACAGCAATTAAGAGAATTGCAAATAAGGTAATTATTCCAAAGATGCACAAGTAAAATACAAAATACAGTGTTAGGAAAATTAATTACTTATTTTCTTTAAAAAAATTCGATCTGTTGCGTCCACACAATAATTACCGCATAATAAATAATTTACAAAGTAAATTATACATTGATAATTTACAAAGTAATTTACAAAATAGATATGCGCGAAAGATATCTAAATACACGAATAAATAAAATTATAAATATAATAGATGCGAAACTGATCTTTTTCCTTCGGAAACAACGTACGCGGATTTAATATCCGAGAAAGAGAAGTTTAGCCAGGAATAAATCGACGAGGACACTTAATATTTAATATTAGAACAAGATAAATTGTGTACTGCTCCCGAGCGTCGAAAGATGTATGGCGTTTGACATTCATCGAGAGTCTTTACGATCATCGACGGCAGCACTCGAAGGTCAACCACTTCCAAGCACTTCTTTGCCGGCGCACACATTCTGCCCGGTAAAAATATGTAAACGCAATTCAGGAGACTCAATTTCCTTTTCGACCGCGCGCATTTATTCTCTTCACTTCCTTCCTTTTTTTTTTTTCGAGGAAACGCAGGTCACAGCTTGCAGGCTTTCACGAGTCCGCTTATCGCGCGATACTTTTATTGCAAGTTATCAAAAGCCTCGCGTTTGAAAGAAACGTATATGGAGTATTGAACCGTTGCGAAAGTGTGAGTGTGTGTCATAAAGGCGAACAAATACTTCAAAACTGAAAGAGTTTTACGGCTTCGCCATTCGTCACTGTGTTAGCTATCCATTATTAATCACGAGAAAGTAATGCAGACATAAGCCGTTCATAGTCATAATGTTCGTAATCAGTTTTTATTTCATGACCGTCTTAAGAAATGTCTTAAGATCCTAATACGTGATTGGTTTAGAATCATATAAGATATGTACTTAAGATGATCTTAAATAAAAACTGACTATCCCCTTGTCGACAACCTTGCTTTAAGAAAATATTTTAACTCTAAGCCATAAACTACAACCAATCACAGTCGATTATTCTCCTCACACTCGTTGGTCGCAGCTTACAGCTTAGAGCTACAACATTTTCTTAAAGAAAGATTATAGACCAGGGGTATGAATACCGCCCACAGTTTTATTACACAGAAAAAACAATAATTTCAAATCAACAATAATATTTTCATATATAAGCAAAAATACAAAATCTTCTTTAAAGTAACAAAAATAAAATTTCTTTCTATGAGTAAGTTATTGTCTGTTTAAGTTTATTAAAATCTTTAAAGAAGATTTTATATTTTTGCTTATACATGAGAATATTATTGTTAATTTGAAATTAATGTTTTTTTTCTGTGTACTTATCCGATTTACTCCATTGTGTCAATCTTTTTAACTCCCCGAAAACTCTCCCTTTTTTTCGTCAAGGAAAAATTCTATTTCTTTAAATTAAAAATGTTTTTCTTTCACAAAACTCTTCAAATTCAATACCCTGGCTCTTTAAAGGACCACCGAGTCTCAAAGGAGATTAAAGAAGACATGCAATGTCCATTTCCACACTTAATCCCCTTACCTAGAACTTCCATTCTTAGAACTAGAAAAAGATAAAAAGCAAATTAAACCAACATTAAACATCGGTTTAACCGGTAAGTTACTCTATATTATCGCCGTCAAAGCTAATCGGTACAAAGTTTATCGGTAGACTCGTTTTACCAACGATACGCATACGTTCCCTTTTTTACTCCGCATACCTTACTCGTGCGTTTTACTCCTAAACAATCCGACGCGCGATAACCTTCCAAGGAAGGAAGAAAAAAAGGAGAGCGTTCCTCCCTTGCGTCATTCGCGGAGAGGTCGACTCGCGCAATTCCGCGGACTCGGCGAGAGTCACTCTCGCCGTTCGCGCACACATACACACACACACACACATGCATACGCGTACGCGCGCGCTCGCGCACACCTCGATATCTATTTATATACATACCTTCGTGTCACTCGCGGATATGTGATCGCGCACCGCAGGTCCGCGTGGCGTACGTAGTACCGGCGGGACGGCAGTCGGCATTTGTCGGAGCCGTCGGAGAGAAAAGACGACGGACGGGAGATATCCCTTTGCTTCTTCGCCCAATTTGACCGTGCGCGCGCGCGCACACGCGGGCGCGATAATTCACGGGTTTAAATCACGGTCATTCCACTCGCGCGCGACCTTGTTCGGCAACCGGATAGGAAGCGCCACGACGCAACGGTGGACGCACGGTTCTCGCCTCCATTCCGCGTCTCGCGTACCCTCCTGGCCGCTTAATCTCCCTCTCTCTCCCTCCGGTTCTCCGCCCGCTGCCTTTCTCGGTCCCCGAAGGCGACAGAAACGTGGCGATGTCTTTCTCTCTTTCTCTCTCTCTCTCTTCCCCTCTCTCGAGTGATTTCGAGATTCCACCGGTCGAACTGCCCCTCTTGTCGAGACAGCCGGAGAGACTCCTCTCTCAAATATTTCTTCTTTTCTCTTCTCGATCCACACTTTTCGCCAGAGGTCCTTTCTCCACGCAAGATTCTTCCTCGATTCGAGATCTCTCGACAATGTCCGCGATCGTGACCACCGTTTGACCAGCGTTTTCTAAAAATATTGCGATTCGGTTCCAGACGCGCTCGCGGCCGACTTTGCGCCGTCGCCGGCGCCGACGGTCGACGACAACGGGGGCGATCGCGGAGACGCGATCGAACGACTCGCGCGCTCTCGATCGTCGATCCCCGGCGCGGAGACCCTTCTCGCTTCGATTCGCATTCGCCACGTTCGCCCCGCTGGCGGAACCGGGTCGAAGCCGGGCGAAGAGCGTGACTCACACACACACACACACACACACACACCGGCGGACGACGGCGACGAATCTTATTGTATACTGGCACTCGCCTCGCCCTGATTTGCAGCCGCGGCGAATCGAAGGACGGCGCGGCGCCGGGTCGATAACGAGATCGATCGTACGAGCCGCGCGTACCTTCACTCCGGACCCGTGGCAATGATTTTCGTAACCCCCGAAGAATTCCGGACGGTTCGTCGACGAATTAGATGAATTTCATGACGAAGACGATCGTTTTTTTTTGTTTCCTTTTTTTTTTCGCGGATTTGTCGATTTACACGCGGAAATTCGACGCGAAATTACCGAACGCGACGCACTCGCGAGAGACGCGCAAGAGATACTCGTCCCTTCGCCGGCGATTCGCCTCGAAACGATCGCTCGTTTCTCTCTCTCTCTCTCTCTCTTTCTCTTTCTCTCTCCGTTTACTCCGTACTCTTTCTCTCGCACACTTGTTTACTCCCCTTCTCCGTCCTTTATTTTTCTCTCTTTCTCTCTCTTTGTCTTCAAGTTTTCCTCCCCCGTCGCCGATTCTTTCTCTCTCTCTCTCCCCCTCGAGTCCGACTCTTTCCTTCCTCTCTTCCTATCCGGCGATCTTTTCCTTCTTTTTTTTTTCCCCGCTGTCGCAACGCGCGCGTGCCACGTAACCGCTCTATGGGTTTTCAGAGACGAGTACTTCACGGTGGCCGCGTAATGCACGCACTGAGAGAGAACGAGCTGCCGACGCGAGCAACGGACTGCGAGTCCGCGTACGTCCGTTCACCAATTCAACCGCCGATCCACGCACCTACACGCACGCACGCGCGCGTGGTGGCGGAAAGGGAGAGAGAGAGAGAGGACCGGGCCGGTCTATCGTAGAGAAAGAGAGACCGAGAGTGTGCGCGCGCGCGCGCGCTCAAGAAAGAAAGGGAGAGAGAGAGAGATATGCGATGAAGGGGGGAAGGGAGAGAGGGTTGGAACGAAAGAACAGGTAAGGCGAACGATCCAGGACGGACGCGAGGATCGAGACAGATCCCATATTTTGCTCCGGCGATACCATTGACCCTCGTGACACTTACTGCGGAGTATCGAGCGATGTTTATAGAAAAAAAGGGATCTCCACCGATGATTCTAAGGGGGACGCTCACAGACACCAACTAACAGCAACGTTGCACCAATATTATAATTTCCTATTTATTAACCAAATAAGAATAACTTTTTTAAATACGTATAGTGTTGGAACTTTTAGAAAATGTGATTTTTTTTTTAGTTTAAGCTTCTGAGTTTAATTAAAATCATACAGAAAGTATCTAAAAATACTGATTTCCTTTCATGATGAATTACGTGAGCAATCGTTTATATTCTAAAATTTCCTACTCAACAATGTAGCTTTAATATGTATTATTTATATTGCTGGGAAATTAGAATTTTAATACAACGTTATTGTTAGTTGTATCTGTCGGATTGGTACCTGTTTACTAAGAAAAAAAAGGTTGGCCGATGCCGAGAAAGGAAAAAAAGCCATGAGAGAGAAAGAGAAACGAAGAATGAATCACGTCGTTAAATCGGGAATTGTTCACATTCTTTCTACAGATATGGAAAAACGATTCTTTTCTTAGCAATCCTATTGTCGCTAGAGACTGTATGCAACCATCAGAATTCTCAAATTTGTCTCGGGATTATATCGATTTTTTCATTCTACGTTTAAACAATTGGAAATATCGTTCGAATCAATTCGATACGAAAACAATCGTCGGGACGATAACGTATCGAACAACTAATATTCGATAATGCAATTGGAATAATAATAATAATACTAATCGGTAATAGAATCATAGAGACCGTGCTGCCTTCTGGTATCCTTGTTGCAAGAGGAAGATAAAGGAAGGAGACGAGAGGGAGGCTGCAAAGAGAGAGAGAGAAAACGGATACGAAGGCGGACGTGGAAGCATCGAGATTGGTCGAGCCTCGGGTCCGGCGATGCCGTTTACAGGCAATCGTTGGACCTATCAGCTCAGGTGCAACTGTAGCCATAAACTTGCAGCCTACGATCAAATATAAATGAGGCAGATTAGTAAAATAAATGGATACCTATTCGAGAAAAAACGTGGGAGATTTCAAATGAGAGATAAAATGTATTAATTAGAAAAGATAGGTCAATTTGAGATTTATTTAATTGAAAAAACTATCGTATATTACACTACTCAATAAAAAATGACTTTCTTTTCGAGTATAAGAACGAGGATAATTATTTCTTAATTCATATTTGGCATCGAATACAATTTATTAAATATCTCTGTCGCGTTACGAGTTTGAGAAATTTGCGGTTAAAATTGCAAAAAATGAGGTCATATTTAGTGGACAAAGAATTATAAGAACTGATTAGCTTCATTCTTGTGCATTTTTTTTTGTTGAACAGTGATTATCATACAGTACAATATTATAAAAATAGTTTTTTAAGCTTTTCGAATTTTATCAAAATTACACAATCCACAATAACTTATATGTATATCATTATATACAGTAATAAAAATTGATAAATATATACGTACACGATAATGATACTTAACACCTTGTCAATGTGTGCATTTATCTTTCCTTGAAACCAATTCATCAAGTCTCCTTTCTAACAAGTCGACGTCTAATCGGTGTTTACATAGATAATGACCTTCTAAAAAGAGGACTGGTATATCGTATCTATACAATTTAAAATAGCGTTCGTTTCCTTGCGCAGTAATGTCAACTTCTTCCAATTGATAACGACCGGCGAAACGTTTACGCAACTCATTTTTTAAAACGTCGCAAAGCGGACACGGACTTTTTGTATACAACACTAATTTTGGTGGAGAGGATATCGGATGATACCTAAAAATCATACAGTGTGCTTCCACTTTTGTATGTTACAGTTCAGTATAAAAGTGGAAAAAAATTAATCAAATTGTCAATATAAGAGTTTATTTTCATATATTAACATATAAAGTATAATATATTGTAACGAAACATTTGCTTTGAAGAGCAATAAGACATATGATATGTATAGTAAATATACAATAAAAAAATATATGTATAATTGATTTGCAAAAATATATTTTCCTACGTTGGTTTACAAATTACTTTATATGTACATATATATATCGTAGAAAAATGTAAAATATTATTTTATATAAATGTAAAATACTATATAACAGTAATCTTATTTATACAAAGAAGAAAAGCTGTGAAGCTTTTCACTTATAATATTGTTTTACCAGTTTCAGAGTATAACAATAATTGCTTTTTTTTACGATTCATATCATCGATAATAAAGATAGATTGCCCGGTTCGTATAAAATGAAATGGCAGCCATTAATATGCGAACTTACAATTTCTCAATCAGGATTGATGATGCACCGCCGCCACCATTACAAATTGACGCAACGCCTTTTTCTCCAGCTTTGAGAGCATGCACCAAGTGTACTATGATACGTGCTCCTGACATGCTATAAGATTTATATTCATTTTTCAATATATATTAAGGCATTTGAAATAATGAAATATATTCAAATAACTTACCCTATGGGATGTCCAAGCGACACGGCACCACCATGAACGTTCACCTTGGCCGGATCGATGTCGAGTAATTTCTGATTCGCCACAACCACTGCGCTAAATGCTTCATTGATCTCCCACAGAGCTATATCGTTTTTATTAACTCCGGCCTTTTGAAGCAGCTGAAAGCAAGTAAACGAAAATTTGATACTGCTCCTATTAAAAAAAAAAAATCTTGACCTAGTTATACATATCAGTAAACAACTTACCGGTGGCACACCAAGAGACGGTGCAATCGGAAAATCTATAGGATCTGTTTCCGCATCCTGGAAAGCGACAACTCTGGCCAGAGGCTTGAGGTTCATTCTTTGAGCAACGTCGCTGGTCGTTAAAATTAAAGCAGCAGCACCATCATTTAGAGTGGATGCATTTCCAGCTGTCACTGTACCATTCTCTTTCTGCATATACAAATAAGAATATATAGAGTCAGACAAAATTCATAGATATGAATAAATGAACAGAGTATCACTTTACCTGGAAAACTGTGCTTAATTTGTCAAACTTATCAAAGTTGACTCTTTTATATTCCTCATCCGCAGTAAAATTTATGTCCGGTTTGCCTTTCTTTTGAGGTACACTAACAGATACGAGTTCATCTTTGAATACATTATTATCATAAGCTGCTGCACTACGTTTGTAACTGTTTATAGCATATTCATCTTGTTGCTGACGAGTGATATTCAGTTTTTTAGCAGTGTTTTCGGCACAGTTACCCATATGACATTTATTATAAACATCAGTTAATCCATCAAACACAATGCCATCCTGTTGAATTTTTTGATTGTTAATCACATGTATTAATGTATGTGTATAGATATTTTTATCTATATACATATGCATGGATAAATTAATAGAAAAAGTAAATAGAGAGAATATATCTCAACCTGAAGTTTTACTCCACCGTATGGCGTGTCTCCACGTGATAAATAATATGGCACATTAGACATAGATTCCATACCACCGGCTAGGATAATATCTTGATGGCCACATTGCAAAGATTGAGAAGCCAGCATGACACTTTTCATGCCACTCGCACAAACTTTGTTCACTGTTGTACATATTGTTGACGTTAGAAGACCTGTAACAAATGCATTAATCTCAATAATACTCCATGACAAATGAACACTTATGTAAACTCCAATACATATTTCTTTGATATTATAATTTCATGCAGATCTGCTAAAAAACTATCATTCTCATTATTATTTCAACGAATTATTATCAAATAAGATTATTAACTGGGGAAAGATATATTTTTACCTGCGAATAATACAGCCTGTCTCGCTGGTGCTTGACCTAAGAAAGCTTGACAGACATTGCCCATATATACCTCTTTGATTTGTTCTTTGGCAATACCAGCTCTTTCGATAGCTGCCTACAAAAATAATATAATTGCTAGTCACAACTTATAATTATAATTCATGCCATTAATTCAATGTTAATAATAAACGTCTTGAATGAAATCCTTACTTGCACAGCTACTGCACCGAGCTTAGTAGCTGACATGCTTGATAGAGATCCAAGAAACGAGCCCATTGGAGTGCGTACAGCACTGACTATTACAACATCATTCAATTTCATTTTAGAATATAAACGTTTGCTCATATAATTCATCTGAAAGGAAATCAGTATTTTCAGATACTTTCTGTATGATTTTGATTAAACTTAGAAGCTTAAACTAAAAAAAATCACATTTTCTAAAAATTCCAACACTACGTATTTTAAAGTTACTCTTATTTGGTTAATAAATAACAATTTACTTTATCTAGCATATTAATCATTGTAATGCAAGGTAAATTACATGCTTAAGCAATATGCTTTGTGATCACACTTTTCAAAAGCATTAAATGTACATCAAAGAATACGTAATCTTAAATTTATATCTTAATTAATCAATTAATTCTAATTTACTTTAGCTAATCGTGTTAATGTCTCCATAATGAACAATATTCTACAGCACAGCCGTTCTTGTGTCTATCAGCGCAAGATGGTGTCTGAGTGGTTGGGTATTATCGTATGTAACCTTTGCCCTCTTCTATACGTATGCATTTAAATTTATAATACTCCTCGTTCCGACATTTCTTGAATATTCATATGTCATTGCTTGTTCTATCTCTCGTTTAGCAAGGTCAATAAATGTATTTTAATATTGTTTACGTGTCAAGTTTACGTGTATTCAGGTCTGTTCTTTGAATAGTTGAATTTTCTGTTCCCGTTCTTCTCTTTCCTTCTCTCCAACACCTAATTACAAAGATGCAACATAATAGTTATAAGAACAAACTTTCTGTTATCTCCATTTGTGAATTTTTAAAATTATCTAAAGCTAAAGATGATTTAAATGTAAAATTAGACTATTAAATACTACCGAGTAAATTTAAATAATTTGTTTTGTCCATATAATAAAGTACATAATCATAACTAATATCGACACTAATATTCATAATTAATATTAATAATATTAATATTAATACAAAAATTATAATTAATTCTTAAAATTGTTACAATTCATCGCGCAAATTCGTGATTTGGCGTTTTTGTTTACACAATATCAGTGCGTTCCTAACCTCATCGGAAAAAACCATATTTCCACCCACTCGACATTCGTCCAATTGGCCCTTGCCTTTAGTTCCCCGTCAGATCCGACCGTAAAAACCAATCGTGGAAAGAGTCATCATTATCCCGCTTGACAGGCTGCTTTTCTGCTGCTCGCAGAGCGCCGAGGTGCGCATCTGTTTTGCTCCGCGCACGGTAAGTTGAAAGAAAAGTATCATTAGACAGAGGAGAGAAGATGACCTTCGTGCATTTCAATGTTGTTCGATAGCCGGAGTCGCTCGAGGCGCGGTCAACAATTCAGCGGACCGTCGCCGCGTCGCGGAGAGCCAGCGCGAACTCGATTGACGTCGCGCGGCCAACTCGTCGCCCTGTCAATGCGGACGCCCGCCTGACGCCGCGAGGATGAACGTCGAGGAGGAGCGGCTGCGGACGTTCCGCGAGTGGCCGACGAACGCGGCGGTCGACCCGGCGCGTCTCGCGAAGGCGGGCTTCTACTACACCGGGCAGATCCTGGAGGTGCAGTGCTTCCTGTGCGGCGCGAGGATATCCGACTGGAACTACGGTGACCAGGCCATGGCCCGTCACCGGCTCAAGTCGCCCAACTGCCCGTTCGTCCTCTCGCCGACCAGCACGTGCAATGTCCCTCTGGTACCAGCTGCGGCTGACAATTCTACCTCAGTGGAATCGACGGCGCGGCTACGGTCGCCCGAGCGGTCCGGCAGTGTCGAGAGCGAACTGGATGACTCGCAGAGGCTGACGGACCCCTTGAGGGAGTATGGCACCTTCGCGCAACGGCTGCAGTCGTTTAAGAGCTGGCCGATCAGCAGTATCGTCCATCCAGAGCAGCTGGCCTTGGCGGGATTTTACTATCTTCAAAGCAGAGATTATGTAAAGAAGTTATTATTGGGACTGTTGTACATGCTTATTGCGAATTTATCGCGAGTTGTTGTTTGCAAAGCATGAGATTCTGTGTGTTATTTGATGTTCTACGCTTGCATAACATTTTGTACAAATAACAGGTGGAATGCGCATTTTGCCGAGGCATTTTAATGAATTGGAAACCTGGCGACGATCCGGATTGCGCGCACAGATTGAGTTTCCCGAATTGCGATTTTTATATGAGGCGAGACACAGGAGATGGTACATTGTTATTTTAGTAACGCTCGAGACCCATAAATATTCAATTTTCCTTCAATCGAACATATTAATCTTGCGTCATGTGCTGATTGTGATTTTATTTCCACAGATCTATTAGGATTGGTCAGAGTCATGCCTGAAACTGTAACAAACATGACGGAATTGGGAATACAGAGGCATAAGGCACCCCAAAGACCAGAATATGCAACGTATGAGAAGAGATTGCAGACCTTTAGGGGATGGCCGAAAAATCTGAAACAAACCCCTGAGATGTTAGCTGAGGCTGGATTCTATTATGGCGGTCAGAATTATATTTGTCTCTTTAGATTATTAGACCTCTCTCTCATAAGATGTTTGTTTTAATCTTATGCCTTTGATACAGGATACGAAGATCAAGTTAGATGTTTCCATTGCGACGGAGGACTACGAAATTGGCAGCCAACGGACGATGTATGGGTTGAACATGCACGGTGGTTTTCAAAATGTGGCTTCGTAATTCTTGTGCGTGGACATGAATTTGTCAAATATTGCATCAATAATAGAGCTCCTTTGGATTTTGAGGTAATTCATATTCCATCTTTTTTATGAATTAATTAATGTAAAATATAATGTAGATTATATAGTGCCTTACATACATAATATGAAATGTATAACATTTTATACATTACATAATTTCTTTAATTTCATTATATATGCACAGATGTTCACTGGCATGCCAGAAGAAGATAATGCCGTAGAATCTTCAGTCGAAGCTCTTTCCTTGAATTCACAATCTAGCGAATCAGATATGGCAACATCTGCGATAGATGTTGTAGAAACCCCGCTTGCATCTTTCCCCCAAGTATCAGAACTTAGTGAACCAAACACGATAAATGCCACAGAAACTACTGTTGCATCTTCGACAGTTTTACAACCCAGCGTATCGATAACAAATGCAGCGGTTGAGAAACTCTTAGAAACACCTCCGGCTAAGGCAAGTAAAATAATCGAATTATACACATTATGAATTATATTGAAATTAGAAAAAATTATGTAACGTTTTTACTGATTTTACTTTAAACAAAGTAATATTAATGGAAATATTGATGAAAACTTTTGTGTCAAGTGGTTTGAAAACATACAACTCATATTCCTGCTTATACAAAATTAATTTATTTTTAAAATATATAGGCTGCTCTTGAAATTGGTCTGCATGTAGGTAGAGTAAAGAGAGCTCTAAAGAAAAGAATGGAGAGAATTGGCAAACCGTATACGGATGTTGTACAACTCATACAAGATGTTTTATACGATCAAGTTATGGAAGAAGATAATAGGTATGTGAAACATAGCACGCGGTATATTACATGTAATCGAAAGTAATCAAATCATTGAGACATCATTGAGAATCACGTTTTCTTTTTCTTTAGGCTCGATAATAGTACTTCTAACTCGCCAACCTCGGAATTGAATAACTTATTTAATCAAGTTACTATGCAAATGACTAATAATTCCGCAAATAAAAATGTCACACACGAATCTGACGCATTCGAAAAAGAACCCGGAAAAAGAGTGGATAATGAATCAGATGATCTTAGTAAGTAGCAGATAAATAATATCATACATTATAATTTGATTTTCTACGAGTTTTTATCGTTATGTTTTTATCGTTATTGCGACTATCGCGAATTAAGATGTATCTTTTATGAATGTTATCAATGCAAACTTATCCCCGGGATTAATTGATACGGATTTCTTAATTCAACGATTTTCTTATTCGAAAGATATCTGTCCCTCGTCACGTATACATAATTTGATTTCTTAGAACACGCACGTATTAAATAGTTCGCATTACTTTCTTTCAGTGTCTTTGCGAGAGGAAAACAGAAAATTGAAGGAGGCTCGCTTGTGCAAAGTTTGTATGGATCACGAACTAGCTGTAGTATTTTTACCTTGTGGACATTTAGCAACGTGCAACAACTGCGCACCGGCTCTTGCGAACTGTCCGTTATGCAGACTTGGGATTCGTGCTTACGTCCGTATTTTCTTGTCCTAAATTAGATTGTATATATAAATATAGCGCCAGACCATGCGCGATTCGTTATTTGAGATTCGCAGTTCATTGTTCGTTGTGATTCGCGTATGAGACAGTGAAGCAGTGATAAAATCAAAAGGCACGGATCATCACGAATCAGATAATTCGTGATGATTCGTGATTAGTTTGGGTTGCATTATACAAACAATCACGAATTGCTACTAGGATATGGATGGTTCATATTGATGAACTAAATTTTCACAAATATATCAGTCGCAAATCATGAATTACGAATTGCGTATAATCTAGCGCTAGCTGAAGATGGGCCTTTCTGAAAATATATGACGAAAATTGGACGAAAATCATTAGGAAATCGAAAATTCGAGCCATTCTTTCATCTAATATATTTATGTTAGTATATATATATATATTTTTTTTAAAGTACAAATATATTTTTTTATTAATTTTATTTTTAAAACGATAAGATATAACAATGCGCATTACGCAGCAAGATA
>VBVR01003904.1:0-12466 GCA_011638315.1 Tetramorium parvispinum
TGTTTTAAGAATCGTATGATTTCTAGAATTTTAAGCTCCACAAAAATCTAAACTCTTAAAAATCGACAAAGCAGGAGAATATAATTGACAAAGAAATTGCATTGTTATAAATTTCAGCCAAAGGACGAAAATTTAAATTTTTCATTTTAATTCAAACAAACTAGAACTTTATTATTATGAATTTAAATCAACTTTTGCCATTAACAATGTGATTATTAATTTATTATATAACTTTAGCTTCCTATTCACTAAAAGAAAATCCATTTCTATGTCTCTTTTCTTGACACCATTCAAAGCACTACGAAATGTGCATCGCGGGTCAAAATGCCCTGTGTGTACTGTGCGTCCCGTGTGCCATCCAAGGCTGCATTCAGAAACTTCGCTCGGGTAAAATTTCAATCTTTCTCTCTTTGTCACCTACTGAGAATTGAATAAGGTTGTTTAGCATCCCGAGTACCTGTTTTCTAGCCTCTAGTCTCTACGCTGCGCGCGCGCGCGGGGATCCCATTCCGCCCGCTCCCCCCGCGATCGTATCTCCGTCCCCATCGCCGTCGGTCGGTCGGTCAGTCAGTCAGCCAGCCCAAGTTAGCCTGAGTCAGTCGCTGGTACAGTCCGTCCGGTCGCTCTACGTCACGGGCTCGCGGACCGAATACGCAGCGCAGTAACGCGCGCGAGGCCAGCGATCGAGCAGTGCGGTCGCATCGCGACGGAAGTACGAATACTAGGATTCCGCGACGCCGCGTCCCCTGCCTTCTCCGGCCGTGACCCTGCATAGGCGAGGGAGATCGTGAGGATCTCGTGATCGAGAAAATCGCCCTGCCGCCGCCGCCGCCGTTTCCCGTGGCCGTCGGGGCACGTCGGGGGACGGCGCGAGAGCCCGAGAGCCCGAGAGCACGCAGCCACAGCGCCAGCCTTCAGGAGCGTATAGCATGTTGACTCGCGCAGCAGGCAAGTCTCCGCGGAGTCTCTCTTTTTCTCTCATTTGAGACTCGCACTCTCCTCCTTTTCCCTCCCACTCGCTCCCATCGCGCGCGCCTTCTGTCTCTCTCTCCCGTCGCATTGTCCTACGATAGTTTAATTATAGATACGCGGCCTGTACGGGCCTAGGCTCGCCCAAAATAATGATTGGATCAGCGTTGCGTCTCCTCCTCGCGCTCCTTTTTTCCCCCGGGACACTTGCGCGCAGTGTTTCTGGTTCGTATCCCCGCGAACGAACAGCTGTCGTTTCGGGGATCCCGAAAGCTGTACGTGGAACGTGCGTTTGTCCTCCGACTGCGGCGGCTTCTCGCCGATGCTGGCTCGAGTACTGTTTGCCACTTTAACGCGGCATTGTAACGTTGTAGGGTGCTAATTCGACTTGAAGTATCCAAGTTGTATGCTCAGATAAAGGGCATAACGCTGGTCTAAAAAGATTCTCTGAGGATATGTAAGATATCCTCCAATTCTCATTGCGCGTTAAGGTTTATCTGATTGGTCAGCGATTACAAGTATTTGCTAGAAATGCTTGTATCGCTGATGTATAAATGGAAAACTACTTTTCATAACTATATATATAAAACCATATGACTAACGGATGTATTTATAATCGTATTTCAGATGGACAAAGCTCAATGTATTAAAGAATTGCAGTCATGGAACAATATAATAATATAAACGATGAAGCTCTTAATATAAGTGATATCAGTAAGTGTCGAGCACGCATATCTTGTATCTGAGGCTACTTCGGGGCAGCTTGTGCTGATGAGTACTGTTTTTAGTTGACGTCATTCAAACGACCGATCCTGATTCCATGGCCACCATAGCGATGGACGGCGAACACGTTCAGCCGTACGTCGAGATTTTAGAACAACCGGCCAGTAAAGCGCTACGGTTTCGCTATGAGTGCGAGGGCAGGTCGGCTGGCAGCATACCCGGTGTCAATAGCACACCAGAGAACAAAACTTTCCCTAGTATACGAGTGAGTGTTATAATTTGTTAAATAATACTTCTGGAACTTTCATTTTTATTTCTATACGCTTAATAACACTAGTTTGACACAAAACTTATTGTACACCTGACACGGTCTTGTTAGATTTTTGAGTTCTGAAAACGATGTAAACAATCAGCACGTCAGATTCCGAAATAATTGAGATTTAATGTGTAAAGTGGCTTTTTTGCGATATTTAAGATTTTTTTGTAAAAGAGATTAATGTTATCTAGAAATCCTGATCAGATATCATTAATGTATTGTTCATCTTCCTATAAAATGCATTTTTCTTATTTCGGTAACTTATTTTTTAGGCATGCTATGAAAGATTAAAACTAGGAATTATTTCTTATATAGGAACACTCAGTCATATAATTTGTAAGAAATGGTAATGGCTTATCTTTATGTGTCCTTGGAAAAGACAATTTTTTTTCCAAAATTGATTTTACCATTATTTGTTTCTCTTTAGATAATACAACTTTTGTCTGAAACATTTTTTCCGGAAATGCATTTATTTTGAGAATTTCGAAGTAGGCGATTAAAATGAGACACCCTATACATAAATTTACATTTAAAGTGGAATTTATCATAATAAATTATACTGTGTATGTGTATTGATAGCCCTAAACTACAAGTATACAAACTATAAGTATATATGACTTCATTATCATGAACTGAATATTTGCTATCTCAGCAAAACTGTATTTAAATTTTTAATAATATGGCTAAAAAGTAAGATATCGAAATAAAAAAATGCTATTTATAGGGGACGAACAATACATTCATAACTTCTGATCAGAATTTCAAAATAACGTTGATGTTTTTTACAAAAAAATTTAAAATATTGTAAAAAGGACCCATTTTTTGCATATTAAATCTCAATTATCTAAGAAAACTAACGCGCTGGTGAAAATTGACTTGCGATATCATTTTCAGCATCTAAAAATCTATAAGAAACATCCTGTCTGGTTTCAAATAATAAAAAAAATTTTTTTATTTGAAAAAAAAAATTTTTATTAATATAATTTTCTGCAGATTGTGGGTTACAAGGGCCGTGCTATGGTGGTTGTATCGTGCGTAACAAAGGACTCCCCATATAGACCTCACCCACACAATCTTGTCGGCAAGGAAGTATGCAAACAAGGTGTTTGTACGGTAGAAGTTCCATCGGGAAATATGGTTGTTACCTTTTCAAACCTGGGTATTCAATGTGTAAAGAAGAAGGACATTGAGGATGCGCTCAGAATGCGTCAGGAGTTACGAGTAGATCCCTTTCGCAGTACGTGTAGCTTTTCCCTATCAATATTTCTTAATAATTTATAGATAAGTCAGTTATTAAGTCTGAATTATTACAGCTGGTTTCGATCATAAGAGACACCCGACTAACATAGATCTAAATGCAGTGAGATTATGTTTTCAAGTCTTCTTGGAAAAGTCGCAGAAAGGAAAATTCAACAAGCCATTAGTGCCCATTGTGTCCGACCCTATTTATGACAAGAGTATGTGATATGTCATTTTAGAATATTATATACACGTATACGTTTAGAATAAAATTTCTACTTGCAACAATACTTGTGCTGTTTTCAGAGGCAATGTCAGATCTTGTCATTTGCAAATTGAGCCATTGCAGTGCATCGGTCGCTGGTGGTATGGACATGATTTTGCTGTGCGAAAAAGTCGCGAAAGAAGATATACAAGTGAGGTTTTTCGAGGAGAGAAACGGACAACATCTGTGGGAAGGCTACGGCGATTTTCAACCGACACATGTACATAAACAAGTAAGTTAATAATGATAGTTGTATTAATAATAATAAACAAATAAATAATTATGCTAAGGGTGACGGTTCTTAGCAAAGCCCGTCTGAGTAGATTAGGTCTGTTATACCTGCCCTTTTCCTTCCTACCGATTACGAAAGTTCGATTCTCTCCTCCAGAAGAGAAGTCTGTCTAGAATCGATAGACGTTCGAAAAATGAAATGAGCCACTGAGGATTTAAACCTAGGACCCTCTCATTACTAATCACTCGCGTTAGCGGAGCCACGTGTCATCCCAATAGTTGTATTATAAACTGTTGATTTTACATATTGTAATAGTTGCAATACAACAGTATGGAATAGAATTTGTTTACAATAGAGGATTGTTTTGCATTGTCTGTGGTAGTATAAGATGATGAACAGATATAAATATAATAATAATCCCTAATGTCACTTAAACTTAAAAAGTTCCTCTGTAACTTCCGCTGAAAATGGAATGAGGAGGATTCGTACCCTTCCGTTATTAATTACTCGCGTACACTCATGGAGCCACATTGTGTCACCTCACATTGTCTATATCGATACTTACTAACGATTTTCTTTTTTTTTAATAGACGGCAATAGCATTCAGAACGCCCAGCTATCGTACACAGCAAGTGGAGGAACCGGTGCAAGTGTTCATCCAACTTAAAAGGCCATCGGATGGTGCTACGAGTGAACCGCTACCGTTTCAGATGTTACCACTAGGTACAGGTAGGCCTGCTTTCTGGTCTTTACGGAAAGCATTTGCCAGGAAGAAGGCAGATTACAATACCATCAATAAAATCTTGTCTACAGAGACTACTCTTCTTGCCAACGTAACTCCTAAGTTTTCTCGTAATATCGACGAATTCAACAATAATGATCTGAAAAGACCGAACGATAAAATCTCTGCATTACGCGCTTTAAACGATTTGTATAACGTAAAAAATCACGTAGATCAGTGTAATGGCGATTTAAAGGCGTTAATAAATTCTGCACAAAATGTAGATCAGTCCGCGAAAAGTGCCGTTTTGGATTGTGAGAACAATGAAATGATAATCCCGGGAAGAACCGTGGAGAATAAAGAAATTAACAAATTGTATACCTTTAACAGTAATAATGTAGAGAATAATGCATTTAATACCGATTATAAAGAAGGAGGAACTATTGATGCGATTCTTTATGCGAAATCCGACGCACAAGAAGGCAGCACATTCGCGCCGAGAAATGTCGATAATTCGAAGGCTAAGTTAGACTGGTTCGACTATTCTGAAATAGGCAAATGGGTGCAGAAGGGACAAGCGTGCCTTAAGGAGAAGACTAACGAGACGGAGATTAAAAACGATACAGATGGTGGCAATAAATCGCTCAATGAATTTTTGTCGCAAGTAGCCGAGCTGGATCAAATTTATGCTGATACACATAACAAATTAGTACACGCTACTACGGAGACGAACGAGAATCCACAAATGATGGACATTGATGTCTGTGATAATCAGACCTATACCAGTTTACAAATGGCCATGAAAAATCCGATAGAGTTGTTCGATATTACCGATGACAGAAAGTACGAGGATATAGCCATTCCGAAACAAGCTGTGGAGGTACCCGTTGCGCCTCCGGCATTAACAGCTAAGAGAGACGTGATGCACGAGGCGGAGGAAAGATTACCACCCTTGCCGCCGAAGCGAATACGCAAAATGCCGTCGATGCCTGTTTTGCCGCATCCGATATCCGCTCAAACGCTTACTGTCCTCTCTACCGAGGCGCCGAATAAAAATTTGCCGTCCTTACCCGGTACTCTGTCGAAGCACGCGAGACAAGGGCTATTTTCGAAGTTATTTGCTAAAAAGATTAAAAAGGACAAGTGCTCGGGATCAGATCTAACCAGAGACAGTGATCCGTCATTGAATACCTCTTATTTATTGAAGAGTCCTGTACAAGATGTTGCGCAATTACAAAGCCCACGTCCTAGTATGACGAGTGTTACGAGTGTTAAATCTTTCGAGTTAGATGACGATGACACACCACCGTATGGTGTAGATTTAACTGAGGCTGAACACTATGCTCTGTATACTACTATGGCACCACGCGCGACTGCCTCAGAATTTGACGAGCTGTCTTGTTATTATAGTCTAGTCGAGGGTGGGAAGATACTGACAGAGGCAAAAGAGACTTAAATTATTTAATTGATAGGTACTTTATTGAGCGATGTGCGTTTGATACTTTCTTTGTTTATATACTGCCAAGTTGAAAATGACTCAGTATTTGTATTTGAAATACCATTGTTTGAGTCTGACCGATTTTATCTACCGAAATGTAAGAAATATTGTCTTGCATTGCAGCTATAAGCTTTTTCTTACCATCAGTTGTAAAATTTGCAGTTTTGATGTGACAGTCATTTAAGGATATTAGGTAACCCGAGTCAAACTTGCGCATGATAAAATTTTCATGAAAAGAAAATGAATACAAAACTGAAATTTTAATATAATATAACGGCATAAGTTTTCCCTTGAGATAATTACTCGAAAACTTCACTGATCTTCAGTGAGTAGATCAAGTACTCACTTCATCGTCACCTTCAATCCGAGTTCTTTGATCACTATGTCGGATAGTGTTGATTTGGGAATGCCAGTTTCCCGTGCAAACTCCAACCTTTATATTCGACCATTTGCCTGATCAATTCGATACGGATGTTATTTTTGTGTGCTCATTGTAGGCATCTCTACAATGCTTTTGAACATCGGTCTCTTCCCGAATCAATTTTGCCCAGGCTTCTACATTTCTTTTGAAGTAGGCCTGTTTACTCAGTATTGCCGATAACGCACGATAGATCGGTATAGAGATGTTGAGCATAACATGCTTTTGTATATATTTGCGCATATCAACGTCACTAATTGTTTAGCGATTGGCTTCCATGGTTCATGTAATTTAGTTTATATTTAGAAATAGAAACGAACCAAGGACTTGCACTTATCATTAACAAAATTATACGCCACTCGTTTGTCTTTTAGTTGGCGATAAATGTGCGCAAGTTTAACTCGGACTATCTAATATATTTGTATTTTATAAACTGAAAATATTTTTCCAGAAAAGGGGAAAATCCAGAATTATTTCCTAAGACATATTGCCACATAAAATGAATCGATTCTTGTAAGATCGACGCATTTATCTAAGTGTGCAGAATTTCTAGTCTACTCGAAGTGCAATTTGATACTTTTTTCTTGATATTTCTTATTAATGGATTTTGACGAGTGATAAATTGTTATTTATTATCAAATAACTAACTACTCTTTTCTAGTCAAGTTTCGATGCTGTTATATTTTCATATACTCTCAATGTATGTTGCTTTGTTGTTAAGTTTTATACGATATTACGAGTTTATGCAAATGTCTTTTCCTTCGCGTGTTGTTATAGACTGCTAATTTTTAAAAAATCCTTAGCTCATTTTGTCCAGAATTGAATCTCTTTTTGAAGTAACTTATTAATATATACTAAAGAAATTCGTAAGGTTCAAATATATGAGGCCTTCTTCATTCAAAGCAATTGTACGCGATGTTAATGCGAAATTTAATGAAAAAATATTGATTAATGTACAATCATTTATAGATGATGCCGATTCATTAAGGCGAAAAAGACAAAAGCTTAATAACAACTCAAGCACCATGCTTTTCAAACATGTAGCAGAAACTGAGAAGCGTGAGTATATTTGCAGAATTTTTCATAATTCTACAGCTTGGGATTATGGTGGGCAACATCGTTGGTATTACATTGTATTATTATCGCGGGACATGTCCAAATCTCATATGGGATGTAAAAATCACGCTATTTATCCTCACATCATGTTTCTGATTGAAGGAGGATCGAGTTAATTATCTATTTTCACTCGTAATCCTTCAATCTCTTGTCTGTCTGTTGTAATCAATTTTGCCATTGATGTTTTTTATATACTCTTTGAAGTATACGCTTATACGCATATGAAACAAGAGGCCTTTTACAATGAAATCTGTGAAGTTTTTGTATGTACATTTTAGCAGGCCTATTTGGTACATTTGTTAATTGTTATGACAAACAAGATAAATTTGTTGAAAAAATTTCTAACACTGAGATACATACAAAGTTAGAAATTATTAACAGTATTTGTACGAACAATTGTATAGTATTTTAAACGATCAACGTTCTGTTGTTCAAAGTTCGTTACATCTCATCATACATTAACCATCTGATTAATCCAATCCCTTTACACTTTGAAAATATGACGTAAAATTTCAGAAACATTACGCACTGATGTAATGCTCTCCGTGTGTATCTATATAATTTCAATTCTCCGACATTTTGTAGCCAACTCCGAAAATTGTTGACGAACGAATTTTCAAAGTGAAAAGGGAAACTCATCGAACAAAGTTTCATTATATCTAAAAACACTATACATATATTTTCACAAGACAAGCAAAAAGATCTTGTTTTATACTTTTTTAAAGATGTATTTTACATATTGTAAGACTTTGGAGTTTGAATTTGAAGGATTAGAGAGCAGTGAGCTTGTATATTTTGAGATATGGTAATATTGTATTTTTCTATTTACGGATATTTACACGGGATAATTGATTCCGCGCGAAGCAAGTATACAATGTATCTCTAGATCTTACAACAGGGAATTTGTTGTAATGATTATGGAATCATTACTCGTGTGACAATAGGTACTTATAAATAAAAGTTTCATAGCTCAAACTTTGTATAGTGCGAGTGCGCTCTGCTCTTGTGCAATAATATACTTTTGAAAGTCAGCTGCGTGTATTTATATATATATATATATATATATATATATTTATATTTATATATACATAGACTCATGCAGCATTGTAGCATAGTACAATCAAATAATGTGCAATGGTAATATAATTTTTATAAACGGCTTCTCTTTTGTGAACAGATAAATATATTTACATATTGTACGAATTACGTATAATGTAATACATCTATTATATATATATATATATATACATATATGTATAATCACTTGATGCTAAAGTGTCTATTTATTCTCTGCTCCCATTCAATTTCAGATAAAAAAATTTGATACATGTTGCAGATTCAGGTACGGTGTTGTTAGTACAGTGTGTAAACAATTTTCGTTAATGATTTAAATTAGATAAAGTGATTGTTTAGAATATACAGAATGATTTTGTAGAAAATGAAAAGTTTGAAGAGTGAAAATATATAAAATTGCATGTATATATAATATGTATATAACACATATGCACATAATGTGTATAAATCACGCTTCTTCATTAAATATTTTCTTTCTGTATTTCATACGCTAATAACATCATTGCTAATAATATTATGCATGTAGATTAAAATCATTTTAATTGCCTTCAGAAGATTCAAATAATCGTATTTTTACTAATAGTAATGAGAAGATACGTACAATATATAATATGTAATTATAGATGCTGGAAATCAACCTATTAATTTCAATATCGTCAAAGCTGAACCAGCCGAGCGATTGTCACCATTTGGTGGTCCAAGTACAAGCGGTTTCAATCTGCAGCCTGTCATGTCGCAACAACATAACAATACCTTAAGGTAATTGCTAATCAAATTAATAATCAAAAATTGAGAGATTAGAATAGATAGAACTAAAAATGTAAAGAATAAGAACTTTATATTCGAGTATTTGTATCTGTGCACTCGTTCTTTTTCAGATCTCAAATATCGCCAGGGCGAACGTCTCCTATGGAATACAGCTCTTACAACCTATCTCGGATACAACAGTATCAACCAAACATTCAACCAAACATTCAACCAAACCTTCAACCAAACCTTCAATCAAACATTCAACTAAACATTCAACCAAATATTCCACCAATAATGCAACAACCAAATATACCGGTAACGACGGATATTCAACAATTTTCATATCAAACGCAATTAGATCAATCGCAGTTGCAGCCAACAATTGTCAATAATTTACCGATACTAAGTAAAGTAACACCAAACCAAGGCGGATTTCAGCCGTTAAGTAATAACGGTAATTTTGAGTCTATTATAATCATTGTTAATTTATACTCTGATATTATAATCCTAATGTCATACAATTTATGCATGTATAATTTTTGAAAATTTTAAACAATCGTTTGTATTCTTTTGCATAAATCTTTTATGGGAATTGTAGGAGCTACATCTCTACTAGACATGGACAATCAGCAATTCATTGATTGGAATTCCGCTGAGCTCGCGGATTTTGGAGCAAACCTTTCCGCGAATTTGTCAACTGGATTATCCATCTCCGATTCTATACAAGTGAGTATTTTATGTCATATGTAAGATAACGGCCGGGTCTTGAATTTCGCATTTATTGACTACTAATATAAGATTTTTAAATCGATTTTTATTTGATTTTAGCCTGAAGCGAATCACGACGGAAACAACATGAATGAAGGTATTTCTTGGATAGGCCAAGAATTCTCTTTGCATAAGATATTTAAAACTCACCGAGAAAACGGTTCAGGACATAATTAAAAACTACTTGTTATCAAAAGGTACAATCTTGCACCAATATATAAAACACTACGAGAGAGACAGAAATTATAGTGTTTTTTTTATCTGAAGAATAGTCTTGTTGGTAGAAAGATTTTTTTTTCATTACTAGCTTATGCTAGATTGGTCACAAAGAAATTACAGTTAAGAAACTTAAGTTTCAGCTGCAATTTTCTACACACAAGTGCTCTCTTCACTGCCTTCAAAAAAATCAATAAAATCTTTTCTTACAAGAAATGAGCTAAAAGGATATCACGTTCAAAGTAAGAACGTGTATATATATATATATATATATAAGAAGACGAATTTGTCTTCAATCTGTATCTTGTTTGTTGTATCATCTTGTTTATATATATATATTTAATTTGTATATTGTTTATGAAAAATGTACAGATTTTTATGACAATGAACAAAAGAAGACGCTTTGCTCTAACTAAATATTATCGATGTACAATTTTGTTATACTCATCGGCGAGGATCAGCTGAAACAATATTATGGAATCTTGATATCTAATTGCTTGTGATACAATTTATCTGATAATTATGTATAATTCAGCATTATCTACCCAAGATAAGTTGTTCAGTCGGTGAAACCGATATTGGCGCGAAGCGTTTGTTTGTCGACGTTACAGATTCAGACGTTATTAAAGCAGTTTGATATGAAATATTGATTGCGCGACGCGTGAGGTAATGCTCTGACTGTGATCAAAGTTCATAACTTGTTTTTCATACGTATATAGATTGTACGGTTCTTCGCGACAAAGGGAATTACGCGCAATAACCAGAGGAAATTGTGGATCAAAGTGGATGCTGTAAAGGCGAGCGGGCTTATACAGGCAATATTTGTAAATTATTACGTTAGATAAATATTCATGTGCGTTTTCTATGCTTAGTGTTACCGCATTTTAGTCCTTTTTGCACAGCTACGTTTTTACAAAACCGCACTTTGTACAATTATACATTTTGACATATGATTGTTATATCTAGGATTAACGTTTACTCAAAGAAAGCGTACGGTGGAGAGATGTTGTATAGAGTCAACATACTCGGACATTCTTGATGAACGTTCCGTCCAGATACTTTATTTTACATGTTACAGGAGCTTTATTTACGAATAATACGTAAGAGGAACAGTGCAATTCTCTATTCTATCGAACAATTTTATTAGGATTAAGTAACACAGCAATGACATCGTTTTATTGTAAAATATATTTTTATAATCACCTCAGGTAATTTATTAGCGTGCAGGTTGCAGTGTTATAAGGAACCATCTTATATCTAAGAATTATACTTAATTATTTGCCATATACCTGTAATGTAAATAAAAAGTTGTAAATATAAGACAGTGTGACATATTTGGCTTTAACAATCTCGTGTAAATTTCACGATGAAATTTGTTGTTTATACATTATATATATATATATATATATATATATATATATATATATATATGTCATGCATAAATGTGTCTTGTGCGACGAAAGTATCCGATGTTCGTAGACATCGGACGGAAATCGAACGCAATGGGAAAATGAAGGAAACAGTAAAACGATACATAGACGCATCGATCTTTAGTTTACTGTGTCGGATCATTTTGTAAGCACTTAATATCCTGTTTAAAGATACAACAAAAGTGCATATTTACAGTTACGACTGCATATTTACATAACATCGATCGATAAGTAGCGCTCTCGTATACTTAGCGTGAAAAAGTCGGCAGTGAACGCTCGGATTATCTCAATGTAAAAATGTAGCTTACATACACGTATATGTATATACGGCATACAACTGTCGTATAATAATACTACTACTTTACAATTTTTCTCAGGCGGCGTCCCTGAATTGCACAAATATATTCAGAAGGATATAGCGATACATTATGCAAGTATAAGACATAATCCACAAGTGGGGAAGAAATATTTCGCTTCACACACATGTGAAGAATAAAAAGGCCATCCGTGTTTTTCCAAAATGTATTTACTTAAAAATACAATGAAAGTTTCAGTTCTGATGGAATGGGCAGAAATATATAGTCTGTGGTGTGTCGGTTACTTGTTATACGTTGAAAGAGATGATGCAATGGTATCCTGTACAAAAGTAGCTTGAACAAGACTTATGAACACACAAACCAAATTCTTAGCCTAGGATTCTTCGTTAAATCGTGTAACACACGGTGTTGTCA
>VBVR01003905.1:0-15926 GCA_011638315.1 Tetramorium parvispinum
ATTACGGATAATGTGTAAACCGAATCGGTCGATTGACTTCTCGATTAAGATCCACATACTAATTAAGAGAGAAATACCGAAGAAATGAAAATTGTTTTTTTGAAGAAAGAAGAATGATTGATGAAAGAAGTAATTTTTTATTTTTATTAATCACATTTTTTTCTCTGAAAAATAGTTTAATTACATTATTTTCTTATTTAAATATCAAGGAGACGTCCAAAAGTCATACTGTTCAGTTATTAAATATCATGTTAGGTTGATTAAAAAATTCGTTTCTTTTCTACATAACTCTTACACTAAGAAAGCCAATACAAAAAAAGATGAACGAATCTTTTCATCAATCTGATATGTGTAATTGTTATACGTGTAAATGATGAGTGTTAGGTAGCGATAATAAGTGCGACGCTGCATATGATCGATTTATCGAGGCGAGATAGACACGTCAGTAATTAAAATAATATTAAGTCTCAGCGTGCGACGAGACAGATAGAGAATTTATGTATGTTAACGATCGCAAAAAATCGATGTAAAATGCGCTGCAAGTTAGTGAGGATTCAGTTTTTTATATGAGAAGAGTAATAAAATTCTTCAACAAGGGACTTTGTATATACACGCTCATGTGTCAATAGAGTATGGAATATACAATATATAAATTATACATTGTAAGCTTTTCGTTATTGATTAATAATCACCACAGAAGATGCTTCCTGTAATCTTTTTTTTTTTATTATGAGAAAAAACATTTTTGTTCAAATTTGCTGATTATCTTTCGATATTGCAGTACATTATATTTTTGAACCGTTACGGTTTGTTAACAATCGTGTTTTTTTTTATCAAATGATTTGAGAATTATGTACTTATTAATAATCATGATTTTTATATATTGTGTGATGTGTATTTTGAGTCAATCTTTATTTTTCAGACTTAAATAATAATCGACCTCGCGATTTTCGCGCGTTTCGAGAAATCGATAGGAGGAAGCGCAACTTTCTTGTCCAATGTGGTAAGAGGATCTCGTCAATCGAGTTTCGAGGGCTCCCGGTGGTAGCACGTTTCTCCCTGGAAATAGGAAGAGAATCTGATAGGGATCTTTTTCTTCGCGGCTGCACTGCGCGCCGTTCCCACCTCTAGTGGCTAGTTTCACGTACTTAAATAGGTTATCTGACGTATGTCAAGCTTCTTGTCAACGAAATTTGTTATTTAATCCGAGCGAGCAGGAGTCGGTTCTCGCGACGTTTCCAGGGAACGTTCTGTCCGCGCGTACGGAATCGATTGACGCGTCGGCCAAACATGCGGTGGTAGTGATGCGCTTAAAGGGGAAAAATAACACAAAGTCCTTCTACAGCGTCTACAGGGTGCTTTCTCGTTTATGCCGTAAGTATCTCGCGAAAGGATCTTCGTAATAATTAAATCGTTGGAGAAACTTATTGTTTGCAAAATACTAAATTACAAAAATGTCACAATTATTTTCTTTTATTTGGGAAGTCTGCTACTTTGATTTATCTATTTTTTTTTTACAAAAAATATGCATACTTATAGGTTTTTAATAAATCCTTAAACTGTCAGGCATGCAAAATATTATTTGTACATTAATCTGGGAATAATGTCTGCTTTTTATTCAGTTATAATTTTCCTAGAATAATTAAGAAAGGAATGATTCATGGAAGTATTCTTGGAAGTAATGCATTGAATCAAATTTATAATTATAGATATTTTGTGAATCTATATTTCTCAGAAAATATAAATTGTTTATAAGAACTTTCAGATTAACTTGAAATAATATATGTACGAACCAAAACATTAAATTGTTAGATTTATAATGGTTTTTCAAATTTAGATTATTGAAATCTGTAATTTTGATATTTATCATTATATCTTTTATATGTATATTAAATCTTTTGATTTCATTGTAACATTGTGTTGAAGCAAATTTATTGGAATATTTTGCCAAAACACTGCCATGTTATTGTCTATGCAAGTAGCGCACATTCTCATGCCAAATCTTCTGCAGGATCTGTGGATAAAGCACATCTTGATGGTTTCATGGCGGATGGTGTGGCGCCGACCCTGAAAAATGGCCACAATTCTAATATGGACTTTGCTAATCAATCGGTGAAGCAATCGTCCGATGTGTCGAATGTCGTTTACGCGGTGGGTCACTATCCCCCGAAGCTACTGCATAATCTCAACACACAGCGGCAGGAGAACAAGTTCAGCGATGTGGGATTGGTTGCGGGGGACAGAATCATCAGGGCGCACAGATCAGTCCTGGCTGCCGGTAGCGCCTACTTCAATGCCATGTTCACCGTTGGCCTGGTCGAGGAGCAGCAGGAGTTCGTGGAGATTCACTCAATCTCCCCTCACATTCTCTCCCAGCTGGTGGACTTCATCTACAGCGGCAATGTGGACATCACGCAGGATAATGTGCAGGAGTTATTCGCCGCCGCTGATATGCTAGAGTTAGACGATGTAGTAGCTGGCTGTATCAATTATCTTAAACAGCAACTGCACTATTCTAATGCCCTTGGAATTTACAGGTGAGAGAAGACTAACAAATAAAATTCGTATATATGAGATGATTATTACCATTGCTCTCGAATTTCAGATTTGCAGAAGTACACAACAGACTGGATCTTTTGGAGACTGCCCTACGCTTTATAGAAGCTAATTTTCCTCAAGTCTGTCAGGAGGAGGAGTTTCTGGACTTGCCCAAGGAGCATCTTGTTCAGTTTCTTAGTAGCGATTACATTCACATCGATACTGAATGCCAGGTTTGTTATTTCCCCAAGGAATTAAATAATCTGAGTGTATAATTGCAACTTACATATTCGAAAAATATGTTACCCATGACGTAAATATTGTTTACTTTTTGCAGGTCTTCCAGGCCGCGTACAATTGGATCGTTCACGACATCCCCGCGCGGAGATGCTACGTATTCGAGATCCTCGGCCACGTACGCTTGCGACTGTGTTCATTAGCAAGGCTAGAGCGTATTATCCTAGAATGCAAGGACGCGAGTCTCATCGTCGCGCTGCGATCTATTCAAAAGGATCTAGTCTCGAACAAAGGTTGCCTGGTGCCTCTTCACGCTCAGCCCCGGATCTGCGCTAGGAAGAACATTTTGGTGATCGGCGGATCCAAACGGGAGCACTCCTCGGATAGCTGGGGTAGAACCGCCGAGAGTACTTACGAAACCATCGAGAAATACGACATATTCACCGGGTACAATCTCTCCGGCGACATGTTTCCTTTTTCAGTTTTTGATTATTAAGAAGAAATACTTTCGATTAAGTTTCTTAATTAGTTGAATTAAATCTTCGAGAAGAAAAATCTCGAGTAGTTTAATTATATTTAAGCGGTATTCTTACTCTTTCTTGTTAAAGTTTTCATATATTTTATTCCTTTCTTCATTCGCGTAGAATGCACTGCGTTTTATATCGCAGTATTTTTTTTCCATTGATGAAGCTTTTCTTATTATTAAATCTTGTTAGATAATTAGAACAAACTTGTATTTTTTTCATTTGATGAATTAACTTTTTTTTTTAGAGAATGGAGCGAAGTTGCTCCAATCAGCATAGGGCGCATTTTACCTGGAGTGGCTCTGTTGGACGGCAAAGTATATGTTATTGGCGGTGAGCTGGAATCCTGTATAATCGCCAACTGCGAGTGCTATGATCCCCGTGACAATGTGTGGACTCCCATCGCTTGTATGGAAGAACCCAGATGCGATTTTGGTCTTTGTGCCTTGGATAACAGCTTATACGCATTCGGTGGATGGGTGGGCGAGGATATCGGTGGCTCTATTGAGATATATGATCCGATCACTAATACATGGACTCTCGAAGGCTATCTCCCGGAGCCACGGTTCAGTATGGGAGTCGTGGCATACGAAGGTAAGAATTCTAAATCTGGGAATCAATAATATAATTGATAATCGCTTGAATTAAATTTGTAGGTATTTTTTATCTCAATTTAACGGTAATAGAATCATAGGCTGTATAGTCAATCTTTCATTTCTCTATGTTTCACTTATCTATACACACGTGCATATAATAAGCTAAACTGTATTCAAACTCCAATTTATAAATTCTCTGTAGGACTAATTTACATCGTGGGTGGCTGTACCCATAATAGTCGACACCGTCAGGATGTGATGAGCTATAATCCCGTGACCAGAGAATGGAATTACCTGGCCCCGATGATCACACCACGCTCGCAAATGGGAATCACGATTCTCGATGGATACATGTACGTCGTTGGTGGTACCAGTAAAAATCAAGAGGTCTTGACCTCAGTCGAAAGATACTCTTTTGAGAAGGTATAATTAATTTTTGTCTATCATTTATATATTTAGCACGTTTTTCAAGTTTTTTTTAAATCGCTGATAATAGATTTATAATTATACAATTCAACATAATCTGAAAATCTTATCGACAAATCCGTTGATATTTCAGAACAAATGGAGCGCCGTTGCTCCCATGAGCATGGGCAGATTTTATCCAGCAGTCGCGGCGGCGGACAGTCGGCTGTACGTCATAGGCGGCGACCAGTCGCAGGAGATTAATTTCTACCGCACACAGATCACAATCTCCACCGTCGAGTGTTACGACCCGCACACGAACAAGTGGCATGAGTGCGCCTCTTTGCCATCGAGTAGAGGCGAAGCGACGGCGATTGTTACGCCCTTCTGATTGCTATTTTGCAGAGATCTATTTGTCGTTTGACGCATTGGTTCACGCTTTTTTACTTTCCCAACTTGTTTTTTTTTTCTGTTCTGCCTTGTCCATCTTTATCAAGAGCATTGTATTCGTAAGGTAGAAAGCCAGTCGCACTGCTAAAGGAATTGTAGCTTTATTAATTTCTAAATATTCCACCGGCATTTTTTAAATACTTATGTAGACACTATATATATATATATATATTTTGAGAAATTGTATTCTTATTGAAGGTTATTATTATTTTTTATAGATACGGCGTAATTACTAACTGATAGAAACTATCAGATTGAAAAACTTAGAAGGGAGCTCGCAAGTATGCAAAACGAACACGAATTTTGACGTATCTTAGATTTTAAACGGTCAAAATCTAGGAAAATCGATATATAAAAATCCAATTTTATAATTAGATAAAGAGCTTCAATTTGAGAATTTTTAAGATCTTTAATTCCAATTCTGAATTCGAATATAGAATCTGAAAAATTTATAATCCAAATCGAGGAACCAAATTTAAAATATTTAATCTATTTTAATCGAAGTCCCAAGAATCTTAAAATTTAATGAAAATTTTGAAGATTATAGAGAATTTATGAAAAATATGTATTAATTGTTTTCACTTTGTTATACGACACACAAATGAATTAAAATAATTGTTATTGGGAACTGTAGCCATGGATCCATATTTTTTAAATTATTTATTTATAACTAAATTATAACGCGCAGATTTAAAAAAATGACAACCGAATAATGATAACGTTCAGCGTGCAGATATTTGAATACTTTTATTAATTATTAATGACAAGTATTAACTATATTTTATTAATTAACGAGTATTAATTATGTATGCTAGGAAGGACTGAGCCTCTTTATATAATATAGTCACATACCAAAGTTATCGTAATTTTTAATCGTATCGCTACAAGTTAACAGATCTGTTAAGCATAACGCGTATAAGGTATTGTAAGGGATTGATAAGATAAATCCAAAGATATTTATCTGTTTGGAGTATGTAAGGGTCTAAGGGTATAAGGATCTTCGAAAAATCGAAAAATTATAAAATCAAAGGGACTTCACAAAATTGCAATACGTATAAACATCGGATCTTATAATTCACAGAAATAAAAATGTAAAATTAAAAGATCTAATAGATCTTAGATGAAGATTATAAAGAAATTATTTTGTTGCTTTAAAATTTTCTAGTTGAAAGCCCAAAAGAGTTAATTGGCATCCAGAAATTGTTATAACTACCATAATTTAAATTGAAATATATTTAAAGAACTTAAAAGCATGTCTCGAGATTCTATCGTTCAAGTTTTTGAAGCCTTTGACCCTTGGTATTTTGGAACTTTGCATCCAAAAATCCAGAGATTTCAGAGTACCTTATTGTAACAAAGTAAAAAACAATGTTTCTTAATTAGCGTGTGTGCGAAGCCGCGCGTCCAATGTTTTGTAAAGTTTAAGGCCACATTTTATAAAAAAAAAAGCGATCTAAGAATCGAAGAATCGCCGCCGTTCTCTGTAATTAGTTGTCGATGTAACAATCCAATTCGCCTTTGTTCAAAGGTGTTCGGTGCTACATACGTGAACATTTACGGAACGATATTCAATTATTCTCCAATTTTTCGGTAGAGGATAAATATGAATGAGATGATCTGGTTGAATAATCTTACTAATCCTCTATTGATTGTAATTAAGTTCTCGAGCTTGTCATATTTCAACTTTTTTCGTTGTAAGATAAAAAGGATTTAAGATCATTATTAATCGTTTACACATTTTTTTTTTAATATATGAGTTTATAAATCTATAGATTGCTAAATCTATTTGCCTAATATGTATATATATAAATAAGTACGAAAAAGACATTGACGTGCAGATTTTGTATTTGTGAATTTAGTAATTGGGAATAGATGTATTTGTAAGTACAGGTAATTTAAAACATTTGAGATCTATATAACATTTATAATCTTATCTGATCCTAGATATCTACGTGATATCTGTTTCAATAAACATGTGGTAATGAAGCAAAAGAAGTAGCAAAAAGAGTTCAATTTTTCCAAGAAAACTTTAAGAGTTTATAGATGATACTCAAAATGTCCATGAATTTGTAGATTTATTTAGACATATGGATAGAAAGGTCTAATAATTAATGGATCCAGTGAGTCTAGCAATCTATGGATTTATGATTTTATGGACACAGCAATGTATGATAGATATATGTATAAATGTATAAAATTAAGTTTTTACAATTAATTTTTATATTTTTAATTATTAGTCTCCTTTCTTTCTCTTTCTTAGAACTTTCAAGAACTAATTGAAACAATAGACATCTCTAACATGTTTATCCTTTTCAAATAAAAGTCATTAAAAAATTAGAGAATATAAAATAATAAATATACAACAATTTATGTATATTTGTGATCAATCAATAAAAATTGCTAAAACCATTCGCGTTCATTCTCGTTTAAAAAATTCTGAAAATTCTTTTCAATGATAATTATTTTTCTAGTTTCTATATGTAATATATTTTCTTTATAATATGTGATATTTTTAACAAAGAACACAAGGAAATCATTATTTACATGATCGTTTTTTATTTGATGATATTTATGCTCATCTGTCGAAAGCAATATAAATTATGTTGTTGCTAAGTCATATTCATTTTCATCATTGATAGCAATAGACTCACGAAATCGATCTAATGTGTTAAAAATTTTACAGAAATTTAGAAACATATTCATATTATTTTAATAATATACATGCTATCATAAAATTTTTTTATATATTTCTGTTCTTTCTCTTTTTTGTCTTCTTTGTTTGTCTTTTTCGATTATACATTAAAAGAAATCATATACTTTTTAAAACAATTATTTACACAATTTCGTGAGTAACTACATCAAGTCATTATATTATAAATAATATTCAATCAAATGATGGAAATAACGAACCAATAGATTACGTTACCAAATTAAATTTTTTAAGAAGTGTCAATAATAAACTTCTATTAAATAGTTTTATAGATTAAAGTAGCAGAACTCAAAACTTACAAGGAACCCCACGGAAGTGTCCTCCGATTTTGATGAGCTTTGAATATGTTGTAGTCTAGATAAAAATAAGAGACATATATATATTTTTTTACATGTGCCTATACGTCCGTTTAGAGGGTGAAACAATCCCTCGAAAATAACGGATTTTTTCGTTTTTTACGAATATTTTTGAAACTATAAAGCATATGAAAAAATGTCTTATATAAAAATTTTACTGTATTTTATACTCTTTACAACTGTATATTCATATTTTTCAAAAATGTCATTTTTTAATTTACCCCTGTTATTTTCGAGAGGTTGTTTCATACGCCCTAAACGGGCGTATGGGCACATCTAAAAAAATGTGTCACTTATTTTTATTTTGACTACAACATATTCAAAGCTCATAAAAATCGGAGGGGGATACTTCCGTGGAGTTCCTTGTTAGAACAATTTAAGCAAAATGAAATCTCGAAAACCTAACATCTACGATATTTAGAATTGGAAAAATTTAAGATGTTTTGAAGGTCTTTAAATATTGATAAAAATCCCAAAATCCACGGAACTCGAATAATTTAAAAATAAAAAGATTACGATCTAAACTACAACTTGGCGTGTTCTTGTTATGTGCTGACATTTCCATGCCTTCAAAATCGATATCAGAACAATATCTACATAAGTGTCGTAACATATATTTTTAAATAAAATATAAAGTAATACATCTTCAGCCTTTTTTCATTAGACATCGAAAATGACGGCGTGACATACTTATTCCAAACACATAATTATTCCAAATATGTATATCCTGGAATAATAAATTTTTTTATGGTTTAAGTGTGAATTTCGGAAATTCAGGAAAAAAAAATTCAAAATTCGTTTAAACTCATCTTTATAACGATGAGTTTTTAATGCGAATATTTATACTTATAGAGATATAAGAACCTTGTTTAACTCTTATTGCTGCAAGTTCTCTATTACAATACGTAATCCAATTCATATCTAATATATTGGTTCTTTGGATCATTCATGATGCGAGGGTAACCAGCCACGAGAGCATCTTGTCCGCCGATGTAAAGAGAATTGTATATCTTCCAATAAACGTCGCGGACTTTACGGGCTGGATGGAATAAACCCTGTAACACAAAAACAAACGCATATGAATAACATACATATTAATTAATATTACCTGTCAACAATTAGACACATACGCTTACGCGATTAAAATAACACATACTTGTAGTGTATACTGCAAAATCTTAATTGGCCCAAGCGCAACACGCAATCCATCTACAGCATCCATAAACGCTTGGACTAAATGCGGCGAAGTCTCGAAAACGTTCGGCCACACGTGATTCAATAAATGTATTAGCGCATCTTCACATCCAAATCCATAAACGCCTAGTGCCATGTGCTTAATTGCGGCGCAGGCAGTCTGCCTGTGTACTAGATCCCTGATAAACCATAAGAAAAGAGAATTAATCAGAAATAATTTGTGAAACTAAACAAATTTCTAAATTTCAAAGGATTTTCACGAAAGAGTGAAATATAAAATTGTAATAATAAAATTAATACACTATAATATTCAGACATATTACCTGTCCATAAGCGCATCTTCTAGCAATGGACTGACAGCATAAATATAATCTTTACCCATCTCGCCGATATATTCAAACAAAAACGACAAGGATTTCAATACTCCGTTCTGCACGTTTAATTCGGGGACTCTGTACTCGTTCATCAATGCAGGTAACACTGTAAAAGGACTACAAGTCTCAGCAACAATGGCAATAGCAACTGTGGTACAAACGCGATTCTGACGTTCCTGTACTTTCAAATTGTTTAGAAGCGTCGCTAAGACATCGTGCGGCCTGTTCGAAAAAGATGCAAACATTATATAAATATACATATTTGTACATAAAAAAAATATTAAATTATTAATTGAATAGCTTACCCAATAGCTTTGGCAATGTAGCCAAAAGTATTTACGGTCGCTCTTCTAATTGCCTTTTTATGGGCTTTCAGTAGTTCCAACAATTCGAAGCATATCCTCATCCATTCTCGAGCAGAAACATATTCGGGACCTCGATCTGCAATTCTGCCGACGAGATCAATACAATTTTCTTGTACCTACGACAAAGTCAATAAGTTAAATTTGGCAAAGAGTACTAAAAGAAATCAATTGTTCATATTCACGATTAAGTTTTATAACATTTTATTTCATTCAGCAATATGATTTATGTCAAAGTGCACACAGTTCGATATATGTATACAAATTTTACCTTTTCGTGTCTGTTTTTTAAGATAGGTGTAAGCCTTGGTAACAAATCCTTAATGGGTGGTGTCATCTTTGTCATTCCTATGACGTTAACAATTGCTTTCAACGCTCCTAAAATGCTACCTAGTACTTCTGGATATTCCTCGCCTAAGTACTCATATAGAACGACTCCCAAATGTCCCATCAATTTTTCCTAGAAATATCGTATATTGCACGCATTTATATTAAATTTTTCATTTATTACTTATATTATTATATATATATATATACACATATTTTTTAATTATATCAATCAAGAAATTTAAAAATGCATTTCTTACCTCCTGACAAGTCTTCATAACTACTGCGATGCGTGAAATAAGATCCGCAGCTTGCTGTCTGACCTTTGCAGATTTGTTATTCAATCTCCACAATATTGTACCACATATTTGAGGAAGATACGCCTTCACTCTTTTACCCAATGTGTTTACAATCGTACCAAAACCATTCAACATAACGACATCCTGTGAATAAAACTCATTTTAGTTCGTATGTTCTTTGTTAGCCTTATGTTTATCCTTATATGAATTATGATTTATTAGTTAAATTCCGACAAACCTCAGTAGTTTGTTCCTGGAAAGCGTATAAAATTCCATCAATGAGCTGCTCCTCTAGACGCGAATCGACATCCGCTGCTCCCAAATTGCCCATTATCTTCTCGATCGTCTCCATCACCATTTTTCTGTACTGTTCATTTTCGTCTTTTAAATCGTCCACTACTCTGTTAATAATCTCTGATGCACCCACTTTGTTGGCTATTTCTACTGTCGTATCCACAAGCTGCAATTACATTTATTTGATTTGATTAATATGTTTAATTAAAAATTTAATATATATAAAATTATCAAAATATTTTTTTCATTACCTGTCTGTAATTTCTACGATCCAATGCCATACGATGATTCCAAAAGTGTTTAAAGAAATGAGGCAAGATTTCGTCCTTTATGTATTGAGCTTCCACACCATCTGTCGCACAGCATTGTTTAACTACCTATTTTTTTAAATATTTATACAGAATATTAGAAAAAGTCTTAATGTAATGCGATTAATTTATAAGATATTATATATACAAAAAAGTTTATACGGTAATATATATATATATATATAATATAATGGAGATTAGTGAAATCTTACCTTCAATACAATTTTCTTCATTTCTTCATCGGGAGATTGGAATTCACGTATAAGGATTAACATTACTTCCCTAGTATAGTAATTTGCGTATTCTGCATCCATCAAAGGAATAAGATAGCCAATAGCTTTTAGGAACGCTGCTAAACCTTTCCCTCTATGTGTACGGATGCCTTTCCACAGTGGCTTTAGCACAGAATCGAAGCTTTCGATACCATATGGCGTTGCTGCTTCAGCTAGTGCAGCAATGGCTAACGCAGTAATCGTTCGTACCTTTTGTTGCTCATCCACTAGACCTGTAATATTTTATGCCACGATTATTTTTCCAAAAAAAGAAATACATAAAATTAAGATATATAAAGTGTATATGTAAACAGGAAAATGAAATAAATTCACTTCATTTACCATGCTCTATAATTTCTACCAAGCTCTTCAAATGTGGTAAAATGGCGCATCCCATCAAGATAGCTATTTGCTGTACGATCTTGATACCAGTATGTCGCGCTTGCCAGGATTTCTTGCTGCGACAAACGGCTTTTAAGAACGGAAGAAGCGAAGGGATTCCAAGAGCAGATGCAACAACAGCGAATGCTCTTGCTGTCGTGTTGCGTACGTATTCATCGATGTTATCGATATCTGGTCTCATTGTGGAAATCATTGTAGCCAATCCCGCAGCCTTTGCCAAATTAGAAATAATCTCTCTGCCTTCGACACGAGCATAGTAATCTTCGTCGATCAACAAAGGTTCGATGACGACTAAAATCTAGACAGTACAATAAAATAAAATTAATATTTGAGTAAACTAATACCTGATTAATTACACAACAATAAAAATAATTACCTTATGTACATATGGTCGCACCAGATCATCTAGTTTATAAAGAATACGATCAATAACTTTGACCAGTAAATGACGTTCTTGATCTTCAAGGGTAGGTGACATGAGAAGTGGAAGGATTTGATTGAACAACGGCCCGGCGCCGAATTCTCTTGCTTTATCGGTGATTTGTCTCAAGGCGGCTTTACGCATCGGAGGAGTTCCATTTTTTATTTTTAGCAGCAGTTTCATGATTTTTCTTTCCTTCTGCTCTTCGGGACTCAGCGTTTCTTCATCCACGTCGACTAACAGCTTGTCGAAATATTGCGCGTCTTCCGGCTTCATAAATGGTAGATTACCCTTTGGTTGATTATCCACGTACTTAGCGCTCTTGTCTTCCGTTTGGATGAAGAAACCCTGAGGTGTCCCAGCGATAGGAGTAGGCGTTGCAGTTAGCTTTCTAGCGGGAGTGCGAATAGGTATGTATCCTGAAAAAAAAAATTATGCATATATATTCCAATGTAACATATTGAATCTTCTTATTTCTTTCATAAAATAATTTGGATAATTATCCTGTAATTATATTCACGTCTCACCTGCGGGAGGTTGTAAAATCTTGTATCCAGGAGGAAACAGCGCATCCAACTCGTCGTCCGACAAGGGTCTATTCCGCTCATCTATCTCGCGTTCCCAACGATATGCCTGTAATTGTTCAGGTGTCATGGACATCAAATGCCCTGGAGTTGGTGTAGCCAAACCCATCGCCTTAGGTCCCGTCGGTGTGACGGCACTTGGAGTTAATATTGTTGTCTGATGGGGTGTTGCAAGAGGTGTCGCCGGGGTTTGCGGCGTCATCGAACTGGGCGTTTGATTCGACGGCGTTTCGTCCCACCGACTTCGCCTTTTGCTTGCCGACGGTGTCGGAGTTTCCTGTATCAAATCCCCAGCAACTCGATCGGTTCTCGGAGTCTCTGCCCAACCGCTGTTGTGTCCGGGCGTTTCTATAAAATTAGTACGTATTTATATTAATATATATTAAATACATTTATATATTTCTTTAATTTTACCTAAATACATTTAAAAAATGTGCATGTTAAATTTCTTAACTTACATATTTTTCGTATAAAACTAATGTTTAATAGAAATTATATTGCAATTATTTCAGTTATTTGTTGTATTATCAGAATAGCAAAGTAAGTTCAACCTCTTTCAGTTTTTGGAGTTTCATCCCAACGGTTTCTTCGACTCGTTACAGTTTTCTCGTGAGAAGGCGTCTCTCTGCCCGGAGTCACAGCTCCTGGCGTCGCGTGTGCTGGCGTGGCGTCCCACATTCTCGTACTGACTCCAGGAGTAGCTCCAGGAGTCTCTGCTCCTTTGCCATGACCTGGAGTTTCATCCCATCTAATAGTAGCTGGGGTTACCTATAGTTATAAAAAAATTACAAAAAAGAAAAAATTCAGTTTAAATGACATTTCAGTATTCGAAGTTTTATATTAAATTAAATAAATATTTGCGAGTCTAGAATCTAATGCACTAAGAGCGGATAATGATTTAGGGGGAAAAAAAAACAGAATTATCAAATGTTAATGAAAATGCATGTCAACGTTCCTAAGAATATTCCAAACAATAAATTTAAACAAGAATTAAGGTAATATAAAAAAACATACGTCTGCATTATCCCAAGATGTAGGTGTTGCTGAAGCACCAGATAATTTCTTTTGCACTGGAGTATCATCTGTTTGGTCCCAGCGACCTCTCTTTTTCGGAGCCGGTTTAGGCTCGCCGTTAGCTTTCAAAGTACCATCTTTTGCCTTTTCTGCTAATCTTTTTCTCAGCTGTAAGAAAACGCAAAATGTATATAAAAAGATTTTTATTACGATTAAGATATATTTTATATATTATATAAGCCTTTAAATCATTTTTATATTTTCTTGCATATTATATTCAGAAGACATTAAAATTCAACGTACCTCTGTCTCTTCACCTTTAAGCATTTGCTCCCGCATGATCTCAGTATATGTTCTGGAACCAATATCGGGTGTCTTACCACCTGTAATTAAAAAAGATCAATTGTAGTTTTTAAGTTAAGGTTCGAAAAACTTGAATAGGTAAGACATATGTAAACACATAAAAAAAAAAGATAGTTTAAAACATGTTTATCAAACTAATTAATAGTTACTTATTGCTTCATCATATAAACTAAAGTACTTCAAGTTACAAAAAAATTATACCAACCTTCTGCAAAGGGATCGACACGTTCAGGAGAGATGATCATTCTACGTCTTTTCTGCCTGTATTCATCCTCCCTATCAGCTATGGTAGGTCGTCGTCTATCCGCAAACGGATCATAATCCTTTTCTTCTCTGTCGACTATGGTGGGTAGTCGTTTGTCCGCAAACGGATCATAATCCTATCCCATATAAAAGTTTATATTAATCTCGAGTATTTTAATCATTAATATAAATTCTACAAACTATATTTTACATTATAAGCTTTAGTTTTAGAGAATTACAAACAGTGAATTAAAAAATGATCTAAATAAATGAAAAAAAAATGAAATAAACTTGGTGATGTTAAAGCTATAAATGTTTTAGAATACATTATGACATGACATACCTCAATTTCATCGTTGGTTGCAATTGATGTAACATATCCATCAAATTTGTTGTTGCTACTGTCATAAATATCTTGATCGTAGAAACCAGTCTTTCCCAAAGCAACCTGCTCTTTCTCGGATGCCGTATTCAGGAGCTCCTTCTTCTTCGACTGTATCTCTCTTATCTGCGCTTCGATGTCTGCAATGCAAATTAATACAAAGACATATTAAGACATTATATTAAGTTATAATAAATAAATAACGATATTACAGACTCAACTAATGTTAAATATTACGAGTTTAATGAAATGTAAGACGGTGGAATGTAATGCAAAGGGAAATAAAGCGACGCTGTAAAAGGCGAATGTATCATAATGCTTAGTCAATTGGTCATTCTATAATTTAAAACGGTTAACGCTTTATAACTCTAAAACGTTCGACGTTCTAAGTCGGAAGAACAAGAAATGCTCCAAATATCGCACAATCAGTTCGCTTAGTACAGTTATTGTTTACGGTTCTCGTCAGGCCGAACGAAGCGAGCGTGTCAACTGCGTTCCGACGGACTCTCGCTTTCAGTTAATATTCATTCTGCAGTCTAAAGTCTCGTAATTGGAAGTCATTAATGTGAGTGGGAAAGTCTTAAGCAAAAAGAAGTACCTTTATGCGTCCTCGGAATTGAGTCCATCGTGATGCAGAAGCTTGCAGAAGCGACGGACACGACGGAAACGCACCTGGACACGCCGAATTCAGCAATACGTCGATGGGTTGACAAGATGGGTGACGCACCGGAGCTGCCAATGCGCAAGTGCTGCGCTCAGCCGACAGCTGACTCAACTTTCTGGAGTTATGTATTGCTTTGGCAATCGCGCGGCAAAATTTCAAATTTCCGGCCGTCATATTTGTCAAACGTAATATTTTTATTTTTCTGTCAAGGGTTTAATGCTTGCAATTTTATTTATAGATTCATAGATTCTGAAGGTTTCGTCCACTTTTTTATCTTTTCTACCCTGGCGGAAAAAAAACTACAAAGAACTACGTGACTTTACTGTTAAACTACGCATTTCTGCAACCAAATAGGAAATATTACGAAATAGTAGGAAAAACTACGACAATTGTAAATGACGTAATAAAACGTAGTTTCTCGTAAAAAAGTTCTACAACTTTTGAGAATATACAATGAACTTCTGCAATCGAGACGTAGTTTATCGTAAATTCTTATCAAAATAAAAATTTATTTAATGCTGTAATAAGACGTAGTTTCGCGTAAGAAATTTTTACGCTTTTTCAAAATATACAACGAACTTCTGCAAAGTAAGACGTAGTTTATTGT
>VBVR01003906.1:0-15943 GCA_011638315.1 Tetramorium parvispinum
ATTATATACTGAATATCTACATAATTTCTTTAATTGATGATTTTATAGAACAATATATATCGCACTCTCAAAGTAAAAGAGACTTGTATAAAAAGGATCTTTATTGAGAAAAATATCTATTAATTTCCTCGAATCAATTTATGCAAATAATTGACAACAGATAATATAAAAGCTTAGTAAGGGTGAAACATTGTAGGACATCAAATAAAGCTTGTAACGAGATTGAAGTTTTAATGTGCCGATCGCGCGCGCAATTTCGAACTTCACGACCGGTCCCTTTCCAATAAATACGTCCGAACGTGACGCGACGGCAACTGGCCTGTCTGTAGCCGGAAATCCGGCCCTAACACGCGATTCCTCCTTTTTCCCCGCGCGGGCAGGAGGAACGTCTCCGGTGTGTGCGACGTATGTACGAGAAAGAGGAAGAGAGAGAGAAAGAGAGAAAGAGAAAGGATCGGGAAATGCTCGGTGGATGTCCGTTCGTGCCTGACGTAAACCCCATTTCTACTACGGACGTGAAGTGTCGGACGGACTTCGGCTTCGTTTGCGTGAACTCTGCCGGCGCGGCGAGAACTCAGGAGAAACAAAAAGCCAACACCGCAGCGGATCCGCGATGCCCGGTAACCCGATGGCGCCGTAATGGATTGCGCAGTCGTGGGGTCGCTATAAGGGTGTACACGGATGAGCGAGTCAATTTCGCGGCGCGTAGCCGCACGAGCGGACCCGGTTGCCGTATAACTCTGCCCGCCCTGTATCTAATGCCGCAACGAGAGAGCGCCGTTCCATATCTTTCTCCTCTCCCTCTCCCCCTCTCTCCTTCTCTCTCTCTCTCGATTTTCCTCGCTCCTGTCCCATCTCGTCTCGTCTGGATGCTCCCCTTGGAAACCCCGATCACGGAGGCGGCGGCCGAACGCGGTGAATCCCCGCCGGTAATGCGAATACTTGGAGTACTCCGCGGTGCGGTTGGCGAATAGTTCGGTTCGGCGCTCGTGAAACGAGGCCCCGGCGAGAGGAGAAAGAGAACGCGCGAGCGAGCGAGCGAGCGGCGGGCTGACTCGGTAAATCGATTAAAACAAATTCTGATCAGCGCGGATTCATTCGGTACGTAGAAGAATACCCCTCGGTGGGAGGGGAAGGGTGCACGTTCCCATGACGATGCTGCGGCACTGCGGCTAGACAGGGGACCCCGGATGAGAGATGGAGATATAGAGAAGGGAGATAGAGAGAATCAATTTCGAAGTGACGCCACGAGCGCTGATGCGGGATAATTTATTCCACGCATCAACCGCTGAATCGATCAGATCTCGTCACGCCGAAACGTACCGCCGGAAAATGCGATCGGCGAATGCGGGCGGCGCGAATGCGACTACTGCAGGGCTTAATTCGTCGATACCTAAAGAGAGCAGGTCTCTCGATTCTGCCGGTCTTCTGCCGACCCTCCCCACTGGGGTTTTTGCCTACCCACCGCTACGCGCGGGAGAGAGCCCCCGCGATATTTCATCCTATTAACCGGGACGGGAGGCGGTGGCGAAAGGCAAGCGGCGCCTTCCCTCGCCGAAGCGCGGACGGTGCAATTTGTCGCGTAATCATTTTTATCGCAGTGTAATATCCTCGCCAAAGGCGCGAACACGTTTGCGGCCGTACAGAGTCGTTGGCGTGTTGGTGCCACTACGTTTTCGCGCGCTTCCCGAAAAGCGACAAGTCCGAGGTCGCCCTCGTCGCTTAAAAATGTCGCCTCAGCTTTGCAGCGAGAGTTGGCGTCTATGGATATAGCGTCGCGATGTAATTTACTTTATCTGCCGGAGCACATTTCCAGATATTTCTTAATGCCGCGGCTTTAGAATTATTAATTCTTCGGGTACGCCGCACACATATGTTTACTTACCATTCAGAACTTTCTGTCAGAGCGGAAGCAATAAGAATGTTAAATAAATAATTGATCAACACCTCTTGTATTGCAAGTATAATGTACATAAGTAAAATGTACAGTATGCTACAATTGTATTAATTACGCTTTAACGAAAAATGTCAGTGCCAAGTACTTTAGTGCGAGATGGCGATAAGACGTCGAGAAAAAGTTGAAATTATACGTGCAGACTGCAACTTATAACGCGCCGCTTTGTCCGTAATTTATAGGTGTTGATGACTTCTTAAAAGTGCTTTCGCCGCTCAATTAAGCTACGCGGTTAGACTCGTGATGCTCGGTACTTGTAACAATGTACATGTTTTTTTTTCCTCAATGTAATTTGAATACTTGATAACCCAGTGCGTCGTTTCACGTCGGCGCGAGGCATTATCCCATTGTGTGCGGTATCTATTTACATAAGGAAGCCATAGTAAATGAAAATTTATCTTATAAGGGCGAGCGAAGTCAGACAACAACAACGGGCACGGGTAAAGTGCAGCTACGAGGAAATGTATAATTATAATAATTATTTCTCGTACGCTATGCATATGCATGGCGACGTGGCGATTGAGTAATGAAAACTTCATCCATCCTCGACGTTCGCAGTATCACAACATCAGCTTTTATTCATTCGAGGATGGATCGTTAAACCTGGCGTGAAAGCCCGATGCTCCAGCGCACACACTTGGTAAAAAAAATCTTATTACGCATTTTATTACTCATAGAGCGTAGTGCGACCGGGCATACGTTCGCGTTCTCTCTCTCTCTCTCTCTCTTGCAATCTTATTATAGCGTTATACTCCCCTAAGGACGTGACGACGTACGGATATTATTTCCTTTTCTCCGTGTCTTCGTCGGGTATTGATCTCGGGGAAATCCCCGAGAATCGAGGGAATATATCGCGTCGCGAGAGGGGCAATGCGAAGTAATGCGGATATTACGCCCCTTTCTTTCTGTGACTTTCTACAATTTGGTATTTCGCTTAGCTAGGCTCTACGTATGAACTTATGAAACGCCATAATCGTTGGCTCGCAATAACAGCTGCGGCGGCACCGCGGCCCCTTATCCCCGTTTTTGTCGCCGTCGTCGTCCTCATCGTCGTTGTCCTCGTTGTCGCCGTCGTCTTCGTCGTCGTCGTCGTCGTCGTCATCATCGTTGTCGTTGCCGCCGTCTGAGTAAAGTTTTACAGCCGGCATGACTGTTCGTTTCGGTCGACATCGTTTTGCAATTACTATGGCTTTTACGATTTGCCCGAGCAGAAGCTACGACCTCCGATATTATGCCCCTGTGGGCGTGCGTTGATTAAATGTTGGAGATTGGCCGGCCGGGGTCTCCCCGAGTTTTCTCTTCGGCGGCGAAAATCAACCGTCTCCCCGCACTGCTTTAGTTCAGAAGCTGCAAAAAGATTCAAGATGATAGTCTGCGTAATATAATAGCTTGGCACAAGAATACTCGGTCGAAGGCTGGCACTTCTGCCAACGGAAGAGGAAAAGTGTGGGACGTCTTAGATGCTCTTGGCAATACAGGCGAAATCCTGGCGTCGTGCGCGATAGATCGGTACGTGTCCAACACGGTTATCCCGCGAATTTATATCACTGTCCGGAATCCCACTTCGAATAGCATGCCGCGGCGAGGCGCGCGCGATCGATCGGAAAAGACAAGGTCTAACCCATTGGATTACATTTCGGATGGTAAATTGTAACGATAGTGAATCGCGACAAAACGACCCGCTTATGTATCAGCGGATATAGAAATAGCGAAAGAAACAAAAGACGTATGGAATTTCTAATTTATACGTATCGGCATCATCCACTGCACAGCCACCTTCTCTCGACAATTGTTGAAACTAAAATTGTAATTAATATTGCATGTATAGAGTTTCTGAATTTGTAACTTGCAAATCCTCATTAATACATTTTTTGCACATATGTTCAAAAATATGTTTTATTACATCTTAGTTATGCTGTGTCATTAAATCTTTGCCAAATAAATTTAAATAATCACCTGTCATGTCGTGATAAAATCCGTCTAGCTAACGAGAAATTAGTTGAAATAAAAGTTGTCTAAATGAACCGCTTATGTGAAAAGTTTCGAGAGATTATGGATCTTGTGTGAGGAAAGCGGATGTAAGCTCGCGTAGTGATTTCGACGAGTTTTCCAAAACTCTGAGCTTACTCTTCCACTTGGGAAGAAATTGGGAAGTAGACGATTAATTTAGATATCGAAATTTTTCAGATTTTCGCGCGATATGGGTACATTATTCGAAGCACATTTGCCACGATCGTGCCCACAATGTAATCCGAACGCAAAAAGTGCGGAACGTCGGCTCTCTCGAGCGTTTCCAGATCGCATGAACTGTTAGAAGCTAATTACTTTAATGAGTTTCACGCGGGTTCTTTTTCCAGGAAACGCATTCCTCGTGAACGTGGCGCTGGCGGACCTGCTGGTGACTGGCCTGGTAATACCGGTCTCGGTGATCGTAATCCTAGCGGGCTACGCGGAGTCTCTGGGTGCCTGCCGATTTGAGTGGACCCTCGAGGCTCTTTGTTTCCTGGTGACCGTACTAACGTTGGCCACAATCGCCGCCGAAAATTACGCACGTCTGTGTCTGCCCGCCGAAAGGTACAGTAGAAATGGAGAGAGACTCGCGTAAAAGGGGTGTTTCCGCAATTTAACGCGTCGATTGCTACGTGACATCATGGTCGCGTTTCATTCTCCCATCTATTTTATCCCAGGGATCCTTTTGTAGTTCCGCGATATTCGAGCGTGGTTCGGTATACATCACGCGAAATTGAGAAGTTCTTCGAAAGAACAACTTAACAACTGCAGTTAAGCCATTCTTCTGTCTTTTTGCGTTTCTGATTGTATGTACATACTGCCAGTTTACATTCAATCAAAATATTCTTCATTGAAAATATTTTTTACAAGTTTCAAAATATACATTTTATGACATCAGCACTTCTGATAAAAATGAAAATGATAAAGACAAAAAAATTTTATACGCTTAATTCTAATTTCTAGATGTTCTCTGTTTATTTACGTTTTATAGCTTTCTTTAATCTGTATAATATGAAATTTTTACTCAAAGAATAATTAAAATTGATTCAAAACTAAAAATTTTAAATAATGATTTTTATAATATTGCATTTTTTAACTTAAATTATTTTTCTAAGTAATTTTCCACTCATGTAGAAAAAGATTTAATTATTTATATTTTTTTAATTTTCATGTGGTAAATTTTTGTATATTTATATATTTGTATACCATATACATGTGTATATAATTATAAAGTTATGTATATTATGTATAATAATACAAACGAAAAATTTCATTAATAGTCTGATATAACTCGTCACAATTACCATCTTAAAATTATAAAAATTTATAATGCAGTATCAGAATATTTTTATGTTAGAAACAGTCAACGCGTTAAATACGACGCTCAGTTTAATGACATCATGATTTTATAGCGTTTTGAGCGAAATGCAGAATATCGCTTTCATAATGCGATGGTTACCCAATATTTTATATATTTATGGCTTTTCCGGACAATACGATTACAGTGCTGTGGTGCGAAAACGCAATTCTAAAGTAATGACACACATTGTGTCTGGCTCGGTACTATTTATATGCAAAACTCCAACTTTCTATGCAAATTCATTTGCTGCGACATTTCCATTTGCGCATAGACACAGTTCCGGATTAAAATGTTTCCTAGTTAGCTTTCATGGTGCAGGCTGAACACATAATAATGCAATTCGTCGTCCAATCAGATAAACATCACGTTAATCCATGTTATTATCATTAACTCCCTCGTACATTAGAATTTATATCATTTAAAAGATGCAAAAATGCTTTCTCCTCCCTCCGTTCGAACGGCTCGGTTAATGCACAGATGCACGCTTACGCTGCTCGTTGCCGATTACATTCGACAAATGCGGCATCGCAAAAACGATGCATAGGTGTGTCGGGAAGCTGGAAGATTGATCAGCTTATTGCGAAAACAGTAGAAAATGGTGCTGACCTTTCGTCTGACCGTCGAAATGGCGCGAATCCAACTCTGGACATGAACGGTGACCCGGTGCCCGATCAATATTACAACCCTATAACTGCCACCGCTCGGGGAGACGAGTCCGCTATTACCGTTATCGCGTCGTCTCATCCGGAATACTTCTTTTTTTTTTTCCTTCATCGGGAGAGACGTCGGCGGACTCGCTCGCGCGCCCGTGTGTCGACGGACGATGGGTGAAAGAGACGGCGAAACGCGTTGTCAGCGACGGAAACAGGGGTGGGGCGGAGGGGGAGGGGTGAGAGAGAGGCCCATCCGCCGTCGAATTAAGTGCCGGCTTCGGCGATCGAAAAGATATAGCACACGTGACCGTTGGCGCGATCAATAGCCGCTACATTCCTGCGATTGTCGACGCTTTTTGCCGCCGTCGTTGCTTGTGCCACCACACGCGCGACTTCTTTCTCCCCCGGCGTCGCGTATAGGGAAAGAGGAGAGACCCTTCAAAGCGTCGCCTTTACCCGCGCGCTTTGTTTACGAGGTGGCGTTTGTCGGATACTAATTGAGCGGTCCGTTTCCGGAACGACGCGACACACGGGCACGTCCGTTCTTGCCAACGGCCGCTTTCCGTCACTCGCTCGGAGGGACGGACGGCCGAACTGATGTACGCGGTGTAATCGTTAACAAAGTTTGTTATTTGTCCCGTAGGGTGGCATGAAAAATGGATCGAACCCCGGGGTGTCTCGATTTGTCGGACCGCCGCAAAAACTAACAAACTCTCGCTCGCGCAAAGGCCGGGTAAAAAGGGTTTCTCTTTGGTTTGGGTGGAAAAAAAGCGGAGGGGACGGGTTTTTTAACTCAAATTTTATCGGCTGGTTGCGGTTTTCGATAACTAAATAAAGGACTTCACAGGGTGACGCTTGCCGGTTAATCAAACCGAATTGTTTGATATATAATCTAAAACGAAATAATATTAATCTCGTTTTGTTTCGCAGTGATACACCGACGAAAATTTTGGTTGGGTGGCCGAGAAACCTGTCAGAAATTGAATTTTCAATTATTTACAAATTCCCCCATTGTCTCCTTTATTTAATGTACATATGTATCATCGATATAATTTAAATGATTCGGGACAAGTTCTGTTGGAGAGATGAGAAGACGAAGGAACAATCAATTTTCTCCCACACGTTATCAGAGCCAATATGTGAAGATGGAGTTAAATCCATTTATGGTTAGCACGTAAACAAGCTTCAGAACTTCATCAAACTGCTGCGACTACCGACTAACAATTTGCCTTAATAAACACTTGCATTATCCTGTGCAGCAGGAGATTGTCTCCATTTCCATGTAAATAATTCACTTCGATCAAAGGCGAGGCTATCTGGTTCTTGCAGGCGGGTCTTCATTTGGCGCGCGGTCGTAGTAACATATATATCAAAACCTGTGCTTGTAAAGCTCTTTGGTCCCCGGTGGCCTTACCGCCGTCCACGACAATAGCGGCCGAAAATTACGCCCGCTTGTGTTAACTGTTTGCCAGCCGAAAGATAAAGCGAGTGCACCGGCGATTCCAGCAATCGATACCACGTTCCTGCAATTCCCCACGCATGCACATTCTTGTTCTGCCTTGGGGACGTTTTTCTTACACGTAACAACTCTCTATTTCCGCTAACGATTATCGAGAAATTTATGTAACCATTCCCGTAAAAAAAAGCCATATGTGCTCCCTTCTATTTCAAGCCGCTTTTGCTGACGATATCGCGACGATTTTTTCGATAGCAATCACCGAAGCTCGTGTAATAAATTTTTAAGAAAATGTTTTAAGCGAGATGTGCAGCTATTCTTTATCTCTGACTTTTATATCTTCGCTAGGCAAGTGTTTCTAAGGCAACACCCTAAATACAATAATATAGGCAAGCCGGGTCATCGTTCGCGTCGGAGGTCGGAGTTCTGATGGGGACATTAAAGGGAAGAAAATTATTACCGCGGCTGTTTATCCACATAAAATATAAAGCGCGATGCATAGAGATATCGATAACTAGCACTCCGTAAAAAAAATGTACCTTCCATCCCCATAGTGTTACTCCATTTGCAATATTTGTCGTATCATTATCTTGATGCTTTTTCACGAGTACATGAATATTTCGGGCTAATGTCTCCCTATTACAGACAGATAACATCGTTACTTGAGAGAAAATGATAATGTCATAATACCTGCCTGAATACGTCGTATCGCTCGTGGTCTTCGCATGAAAATACCTCGCGATGGTTGTTAACATCGTTGGGTGGATATGGGTAATGTAAACACAGTGAATGGGGTAGAAATCAAATTACTGTTATCAGTTTAAGCCATCGCGTATAATGGCGTATGGCGACCACTGCTTGGAACTTCGAGTTTGACGTTGAAGTGCTTCCACGGTTCTCTATCAGCGTCACGATCGAGTTCGTAATTTCGCATTCCGGGCGACGTTCTCTTTAGCTTGAATTGCCGGAATTCGTAACCGATAGCAGACGATCTCAGGGGAGAGACGACTACGACGACGACGACGACAACAACGACGACGCCGCCGACGACGACGACGACTGCTGCTTTTCATACGCACGCGGAAAGTTTCGCGACAATACGGCGTTACGGGAAGTATTTTAACCGGTCGCGTCAGAAGAATCACGGCGAACACGTGGACTCGAGGAAGTTTCCTCGCATTGTAAACGAGAAATCGTCTGCCAGCGCCGCTAACTCCGTAACTACCGACTCGTTTTTCAAGCCCCTCGTTAATCCACAGACTAGTACGACCAACTCTGTAATTGCAGTCGCAGTGTATCACCGAGGGAAATATTTTCTTTAATTGAATACGCCGTATAAGAAAGCCGGGACTTAAACAAGCTCGTGATGCAATTAAGGGGGAAATATCCATCCGACGAGACAACGTATTATCTCCTGTTATCTCTATAAGAATTATTCCTAGGTGTATTTTAAGCAACAGCGAGCCGAGTTAACGATGCCACTATATTCGCATTACTTTATTGTAAAGCACTTATCGTATTGTTTTGGTTATATAAATAATTACTCTAAAGCTACGAGAAATTTGCGCTGGTGTGACACTTGCTAAAATATTTTTCGTTACGAAGAATTAGAAATAATGCAAATATTCTCAGCAAACACAATGTTACATGTAACGTACATGTTAGTTGTAATTTCCTACTCGACAATGTAACTGTTATATAACGCGTATAACATGTATGTTATATAAGTTACATTGTTGAGTAGAAAATTACAACTAACATGTACACTGAAAAAGAAATTCTGATTAAAAACGGACGAATCAGAAAATCTTGTAGGATTGATCTAGATTATTATAATAGAACTTAATAACTTATAACCAGAATTTCTATTATAATAACCAGAATATTTGATCACGCCTACAAGATTTTTCTGATTCGTCCTTTTTTAACCAGAATTTGTTTTCAGTGTACATTACATGTAACATTGTGTTTGCTGGGTTCTTATCCCATTTAATTAATTGATATTTATAGCAATATATTTCATATTTCCTAGATACGCCAGCCTGACGCCAGGTCGTGTAACAGCTACGATCACCATCATCTGGCTAATCGCCGTGACTGTGGTGACCTTGCAAACGTTCTTGAACATAGGTCCTGATTTTTGCCGTCGCAAGCTCAGCGGCCGCGGCATCGCGATGGAACAAGCGATAGGGGCGAGCATATTGGTTGGGCTGCCAGCTTTGACGACCATCTTCCTGTACGTGAAGCTGGTGATACGTGTACGACGGGTCACGCGGGGCTCGTATAAGCCACCGGCCGCCTTCTCATGGGACTACGAGCTCACGAAAACAAATATGTGCAGCTACGTGATGTTCGTCGTATTCTGGTTGCCGTTCGGCCTGGCGGTCTGCGTGAATTCCTTTGTTCCAGTTAGCACGCGTGTGATCTACAACCTGGCCTGGTTCGCCCTGTCCAAGTCCTGCTTCAACAATCTGCTCTACTGCGTGGCGGACCGCCACTTTCGCAGCGCTTACGTCAAGCTTTTCCACTATTGCTGCTGCAAAACTACGGTGAGCTTCTCAAGGAGGCCGCGCGGTGGTGAGGGTAGAAATTCCAGCGACGTGCGCCTCAGAGTGCACATCATTCACTCATACGCGAGTCCGTCGTCCTGTCGACCGGCTGTGGCCAGACCGAACGGACGTGACGTCTACGAGCTTTAGATGCGACGCGACGCGATGCAATGCTATGCGACGCACGTACATGGTGCACAAAGGAGGGAGATGTCGTCGATAAAGATGTCCTTCGCATCTGTCCAGACGCTCATTACGCGATGAGCAGTCCGCTTTTGCAAGATCGAGTAATCGACGCACAAACGATGTCGTACCGGACCTGCCTCCGGTATGGCCTTACAAGGAGTTAAGTTCTCTTGATGGCTCGTTTTTCGATATTGGCTGAATTAATTTTGCATTCATAATTTTTTTCGTTTTTACAAAGATGCCAGGAACGAGACCTTTTAAGCAGAATTAGTTTTGGCGTAATTAGAAAACGTATACATACGTAATTATCATATAAATTTACAATTTCTGTAATCTGGTTGTATTTACAACTGGCTAAATTACTTTTTAACAATTCATACAAAAACACTTTTATTTTCTATCGATATATACAATGACTTACGATATTATTACGTAAAAAAAAAGCAATGAAGACCTAAGGAATTGGCACTAAGGACGTACATACGTGACATAATAGAATGTCATTATCTGTTTAATATAATCTGCATAGAAATTTTGCATCTCATTGGGCTTAATTGTAAAATATAGTCAGTTGAAATTAGTAATATATGGCCCAATGTTTTTGACGTTGATACGAATGGTTGCCGTCCAGTGGAAATGTCCTCTAAACGATAACTATGGATTTGTATATTAGGATTTTGTCAGAGAGCTTATGGATGTCATATATGTAAATTTATGGATTGAAGGACACGTTCTCCGATTATTGGGAAGGAGCGAAGTTTTAAGGGTGTCGAGAATGTTTAGCGATCGCTTTGCCTATACGGTAATAACAGGGCGATGCTTTCCGGATGAAATTTTTTGACGCGAATATCTGATTATAAAAATTCAGCAGGTTCCTGGTATTATCATACGTTCTTTTTAGATAGTGCATTTTCTCATTTATCGCGGAACGTCCATTCTCGGCGGGAGGGAAGCGGAAAGCTTGTTTCTCTCCGCGAGATCCCATCGTGTAACAAGGGAAGAGACGAGTGTCTTACTCGCGACAGCATTTTATCTGGCTGCGAGACGAGACGTGAAACGCGGGCGAGAGGGAAAATAAGGTTTTCCCAATCTCGATTAAATTTCTCGACGGAGCTTACTGGCATTCCGAGAGGGAGGATGCCGGCCGCGAAGTTATATACGTGCCCGCTGGAGGGGAGTAATTTACGCTGGTGCACTATAAGTTCGCTATGTGTGAGATTTAAGCTCAACGAACACACGCGAGTTACGTCGCGAACACCACATCCCGAATTATGGCTCCGCCGCGGTAAGTCGACCGGTAGATGAAAATGCCGTAACGTTTAAAGAGGCACTTGGCGGCGCTCATCATCTCCCAAAGTTAATAACATTCCGGTAACGAGGTGAAGTCAAGTGGATCAGATAAGGGCGATTCGATGATAAAGATGGCAATAATATCAGTTAAAACTTTCAGTACTCCGCTCGTCTATCGATCTCGATCGTACGGCGATTTAGCGCGGGATCACTCTTAAAAAGGCAAGGAAAGAGTCTCCTCTAACCATTTATTATGTAAATCGGGAACGGTCTCTCGCGAGGAAAGGTTCTTTTGATGGCGATCAAATAAGGATCAAAGTCAAGTACCGTAATATATTGCTCTATTGGCGAAAATACATAAACTTTAAGCATTAAGAGATATAGATTTCGGGAATAAATTTCAAATGAAAAATATGAAATTTTCTCGCTGAAGAAATAGACGTAGTCAATAAATATCGCTCTAATGTTATACTGTTTAATCCACAACACGTACTCATACAAACTGCTTAAACAAACGCCTGTTCTCGTCTCGTCTACTCATTGTCAGATCGACTCGCTGTTTGTTTTAAAATCAAAAATCTCATAGCGCTGCCGCCTTTCGATCTATTTAGTTTTAAATCTACATATCGCACAAAACGTGATTCTCGATAATTAATTACATATGTTTCCCCTAAACATATCTAGTTGCGAATAATTGTTCTCTTATCTGCCGAAATACTGAATTTCTTCTGAGAAAACAAAAACATATAGTACACTAATTACTGCCTTTGTTATCTCGACGTGGAAATAACTAAGCTGCATCTAAGCGTATTCAGATTTTAACGGAGAGAGTGTGTGTGTAAAAATTTACGCCCGACAGCATCATATTGACGCGGAGAACGCAAACGATTTACGACGAAGGACCTGGGATTAACGCGAAAACACTCTTCGTGTGACTCGATCGCCTCTCGAGGCTCTCCCGTGTATTTCGTGTAAAATCGGTTGGTGAATATTGTCGTGCCAATTATTCTGGAAAACGACGCCATTCTTCACCCCGGCCGGGTAATTCGTTACATGCCGCGCGGCGATGCGTTCGCTTTGCTGCGTCGCGTTTTCTCGGGACAGACACTGTTTTCAGGGATCGCGATTTATTCAGCAGCGTTTCATTGGAGGACACTCGCTCACGAGTGACGTCGGCATTCGCTCTATTCGCGAGAATGCGCTTGCTCCGTCCATACAGGCCGCACAGCTGCGATCGCGAGTATCCGATTCGCGATGATACATTCCAGGAAGAGCTTCTTTTAGTAAATCTGTTCCAACATTCTTCAATAACGTGCTTAAATAGTCGTCAACTTACATTCTGAATTTTACATTTCAATATTCTGTTATTGACGCACGCGCAATTTTATTTCGCAGCAGAGAACAAAATTATTGTAAATCTAAATAGTGACTCATATTACGCGTGTGTTATTTTGTTGATGATGAATTAATTAATTTTTGCTACTGAAATGATTAAGTGAATAACTGATTTTTTAAATCATATCTGTCAAATATATATTCGATATTGATTTTTATATGAAAATTATTATTTATGATTCTTGTAAAAGCAAATATGAGTCATACCGTTACGGAATTACGTTATTTTTGATTTTATGAAATAAAAATAATATTTTATGTGATTTCAAGTTTTGTTATCTAAAATTGCGCAAAATTGCTGATAATATTTTATCAGACTCATGAAGCTGAAAATGTTTATTAAAATCTCGTTTGCAAATTACACAGCAGTATCTTTTATTAAATGTTTTGTACATTCCACGATCGCGGCTTTTCGGTTATTGCTAATCATGTATTCAAGCACATATCTATCATGCTTTACATTTAGAAATTCATTCTATTTGTACATATACGTATTTTAATAATTAACAATAAAATGCGTATGACGTTATCGCGCGCGCGTATTTGTGTAAAGTAATACAAGTAATGGACGTGTTAAAACGTATTATCGCTTTCCATCTATATTTCCATATCGTTGAATTCAATACTTTGAACTGGAGTAAGCCGACACGCGTAAAAACCGTGTAAAATAACATGTATATCGTTTCTAATTATGACTCTGTCGAAATGCAGTTTTAGAATATGTAATTGCATTGGAGAACGTAATACCGAACATATAAATGACAGTGTCACGTCGCGTACATGTAAGAGAATAGTCAAGTGATACTTATACATATATGTAGCTAAAGAATCTAACATACGACTATACTAAACGTGTATTGAATTGATAACGCGCTGTTACATGATCGATGCTTCGACCTAGACATGTAATGGGGCCATATATTTGTGACTGACAAACAATAACGATGATCGTATTACGAGTATAAGCGTCAAATCTTTTTATTCGCATATCGGAGGAGAAGGTATAAAAATAGACGAAGGTGCCTCGCGTGACATAGAACAATGTTATTTCGAAATTTATGAACTTCGCGTGGACTTTAGGTTCAACGATATTTCTTCAAGAAAGGATATTTCTCCGTTGCGATTGTTATAGTCCTATCCGGTGAATTATTCCTTCTGTACCAGTCAATTTTTTTTATTGCAATAAAGTCAGTTTTATCGATCACTTAAAGAAACTTGAACGAATTTTTTTATTTAAACTTTTGAAAATGGATAGAATATATTAATTAACAGTGTTCTTTCATCTGAGGATGTGCGATTAAAATAATAATGTAACAGAATTTTCTATACGAGATGATATTGATTTCTGAATTTCATAAATAATATCAATATTAATTATTTCAATGTTGAAATTAACCAGAAAATTTACATTGGAATGTTTGTTACAATTTGCTAATAAAAAATAATTAATAATTTTTAGAATAAGAATAATTTTTATATGATTCTACCGTGGTTGCTTTAAAAAAACAATAAAGAGAGGCAAAGGAGAATTAAAATAGAATTTTTAAATAAGAATGTAAAATTTTAGTATATTAATACAGTTTTGTATATTTAATCCGATGACGTACGTACGTGCAAATATGGAAAATTTATTTATGTATTTATTCTCAATGCGGACAATATTATTTTTTAATTTTAATGTATACGATAATCCAGTTAAAAACTTTGCTGATCGAAGTATGTAGTCACAATGAACAGAAATATTTTTTATATCAACACATCACACAGCGTTTCAAATCAAAAATGTAATATGTGTGTAATATTATTATTTTCGTGACGGATAGGCATTTTATATTGGCGGATCCAAATATAATTTTTATGAGAAGTGAAATTATATGTATATACACGGAATGTGAACATAATATTTTGCATATGGAAAAATATTATATTCACATTCCGTGTGTATATAATTTCACTTCTCATAGAAATTATATCTGGAATAATGATAAAGGCTTGAAAAAAATTTAAATTAGTTCAAAGATGAACTTTATGCCGACAAAATCAAATATCTCGTGTTTTCTGGCGTAAAATTCTGCTCTGGTTCCGCCGGTTTGCGTTTTCAAAGTTTATATTTACAAATAAGCTTGCATATACATATATATATGTATATTAACTGTATATAATTCGTCTCATGACTGTATTTAATTAATAATTACCGCAATGGCGTATCTCTCATGACTGTGTCTATAATGTCGTATTTTACGCCTTCTGTCAATCTGTGATCACACTTTTAGGTATGATTGTTCGGATAGTATGGTATGAGCGTACATTATATCGTCAAATTTTGCACATATTATCCGGTTTAGATAAGAGCTGTCTCGATTACCCAGGACAACACTCCCGCGGTGTGTCCTCGCAGACGAAATTAAAAAGGTAGAAAGCAACGTTTCGTTAAATTTACGATGAAAACAGTTTGATATTCTAAGCGATGATAATCGCCTTACAAAGTGTGCTAAGTTTGACTACCGATCCTCGCGGACGTTTGTGTGCAAAATTTGAAATTGAAATTTAAGCGTCTTTCACGACGAGAACTTTGATAAAACATCCGGCGAGTGGCCGCGCGTTGATCAAATATGCGAGAGGAGAAATATTCGGCACGCGGGAGAGATTTTATCAAAAGTTCCGTCGCCGAAACCGGGTTTTCGGATACGCGGGCAGGCGTAGCAAGTGCCGCTGGCGATAATGCTTGAGAAATGGGACCAGGAATTTAGCTTCTCGTGACTACCTTTCCCCAAACTACTTTTGTATCGTCCGCTACGTTCATTCCCCGGGACGTTACGGAATTAGAAGCGCATATTCGGAGATTCGCGTATTACCTCGCGGTCGCGGAAACTTATGCGTTCGATAGAGAATTTCCCCCATCGGCGCATCCCGTAAACGAATTTGCAAGTTCGAGAGATAGGGAGAATTCGTAGTTAAATGACTTGGCTTTGTCTGTTTCGCGTACTTGCCTTAGCGTTAACTTGCAAGCAAGCATCTAAGTTAAATAAATGTCCTATCTATACCGGGGTATTGTATTTCCGAATGTACGTTCGTATGTCCCTCCCCCCC
>VBVR01003907.1:0-15963 GCA_011638315.1 Tetramorium parvispinum
CTTTAATATAAAAAAATAAACAGAATAAATACAGAAGTCTCTAAGAAAAATAATTGAATATTTAATAATATAATAATAAATTCAAAGCAAAATTACAAATTTTCAATTTTAATTGGAATTTTTTAATGATCAAAATACATTGTGATTATGACATTATAAAGTACGTATTTTCACAAAAACGTTAGAATAAGAAAAACGTTAAATAGACATTATTTATTAAATAATAACATATTAATAATTATAAATTTAATTGTGTAATAACTTTAACACATTTCAGGAGCCGCATTTTTTTCAATTCTACAACAATAATACAAAGGTTACAGGACTCTGCGGAGAAATATGGAACCTACTTTCTGAGTCGCTGAATTTTACGTAAGACTGCGAAATTCGAATTAAAAAGATAGATTATTGTGTTATAAGATCAAACATTAACATAGCCAATGGCCAGAGTAACTAAAAGACATCTCATAATCTTTAGATTGCAGCCAGTGAAAGTAAACGTAGACGGTATGGGCATGCCAGAAAAAGACTCTACTTATAAATACGGATTATTAAGTATTATTTCTCGCAATGAAACTATCGCAATACCAAAAGTAGAAACATTTAGTCGGCGATTTGTGGTCATCGATTTTTCAATACCTTTCTGGATAAACCAGTCAGTTTAAATAAACTTTATAAATGTTGATTCAATGATTGATTTAATATTTATTCAAATCTCAATATATGAAAGTTTAAGTACAATTAAATTATATCACACATAGCTATTGTGTTAATTCTAAAATGATTTTATAGAAATCAGTTGTATATTCATCGTGAAACGATGTATGACAATACATGGATGGTAAAAATTTTCTCTTGGAAAATATGGTGCATTATATTGATTATGTATGTGCTATTAAGTTTATGTACTTTTTTGACACAAAATATTCGCAAACAGAACGAAGATAAACATAAAAACGTGTCTTTCAGCGAATATTTATTTTATAACTTTGGAAATCTCTGCAATCAAGGTAAATAATTAATCATATCGAATAGGGTATTTTATGATCTTCGCTTTCGTTAAAAAATGAAGTAAACATTGTAAGAAAAATATATACATAACATATAAAACAAAATAACAATTATTTGATATATTTAAAAGTTTAATATCTAACTTTAAAGTTAAAATAGAAATCAGTTCTCAATTCTTTATAGGAAATTTCCTGTAGTTTAGAATATGTAAAAATAACATATTATAATATATGTAATTAATATACGTATAAAGACGTGATGATATCGGATTAAAATAATCTATTATCATATTAATTGATAATGAAAAATTATTAATTTGGATAATTGCAATAGGCTATATTCCCCAGTATCTTAGTGGAAAATCGAGGATATTGGAAGTATCAAAGGGCCTTTTCTGTTCTATAATACATATGTCATTTGGTGCTCTATTATTTATCTATATAACGAAACATATTTTTGTACCACCATTTGATAGTTTCGAATCTTTGGTGGCTAATACTAAATACAGTGTTGTCAGTTTAAAAGGTTCAACTGGTGCTATTGGATTTAAGGTATATATACATGTAATTTCACCACATATATCAATGTAATTTGTTAATCCTCAGGTAAAAAAACTTTATAACAAGTAAATCCTCAATATGTAAACATAATTTAAAAGATTATAGGGTTTACAATTTATGTAAAGTTTTTTTTAAATATTCGAGTTTCTTGTGAATAAAACTTAAATGCTGAGTGTTTAGCATTTAAATACAATATACTTATAGGTACTTAATTTGGAGTCAGTTATACAAGCAAGGGTAACCAATCGCTTGATTATAGCATCAACAATTGAAGATATGCACAAAATGGCATGTTTCTCTAAGAAAAAGAAATATGCTATATTTCAAGGTGAAGACATGCATAAAGTGAATGGGGATATTATGTGTCATTTGACTAATATTGGAAGACCTTTCTCTAAAATATGGGTAACTTCCGGCATCGCAAAGAATTTTAAGTACAAAAGAACCATCGATCTTGGGTAACAAAAAATATTTAAATAAAATAAAATATTCTAAATAAGCTATTTAAGAAATTATAGAAATTAGTAACTAACTAACACTCTTAAATCAATTGAATCTATACATATGTGAAATTTCCATCTAAATTTCTATTTCATTTATAACATTGAAAATTTTTACAGTTACAGACTAAAATGAAAACTATTTAAATACAGAAAGATTCTTATATGTTTTTATTGTTATTTTTATAATAATTGAATTCTAAACGTTTTAAATTTTAAATATATTGATCATTTTAAATTAAAGAGAAAAAAATTACGAAATAAAAAAATTTAATTATCGATTAAACATCGAAACGAGTCGATATTATAAAACAAATCGCAATTATCGCATCTCCAAAATTTTTGACAATAAGATACCCGACATTTATATCTTTTTCAAATAGTGAAATATATCATTCATCAGTTATTCATCACATATATTATTCATCTAGAGTTTAATAATAAATCTAAACTGTGATAATTTTATGTATTAACAAATAATTTTGATAAATAGGATACTTAAATTAATGGAAGTTGGACTATTAAGTCTTTTAAAGGATCGTTGGTTGGAAAAGAATATTAAACAGGATTACGACGATGACAAGATACCACAAGCGATTGAAATACATCAGGTTTCTTCAGTAATCGCAGTGATATGCGTTGGGATAATTGTCGCTCTCATTATTCTCACAATCGAAAAAATTGTATTTGCTTATAAATTAAAGAAATTGTGATTATTTTTATTTATATTCCATTTTTATTTATACTCGGCAATATTCACTTGAAAGTAGTAATTTAATTAATTGATTAATAATTAATAAGAAAATTATGAAATAACAATTAATTTTATAACTACTGTATTATAATAAATAGTTGTAATTGTAATAATAATATTCTTTAATAATCAAAATTGAAATAAGGAAAGTAATACATGTACAACACAATACACTAATGCAAATTTTATTGGAATATAAATTACTATATTTGTGGTTGCAGCTTGAATTATTGCATAAATTGCAATATATTTTGTATCTTAACATCATACAATACAATATAAACATTTAAAACAGTTTATAAACATACATTTTGTGAACTCACGAAGATTGTGTGGTTGTCACTTCCTTTGGTGTGTCTTCTGTTACTGTAGCTTCTACGGGATGCGGTTCAGTTGGTACGGAATCGTCTTTCTTTTTTGGTAGAACATATGTTCCTTCTGCTATATCCGTCGAAGTCATCCACGTTGGTATAATCTTACCGTGAATTCGCCATACGCCGTACTCATTAGCTAAATGCTTCTCGAATACTATGTATTCTAATACGTCTTTCCTCAGAATTTCACTTCCTTGTATGAGACGACCAAATCTATCGTAAATTGCTAAAATCTATAAATAAAGAAATTTTTAATTAGTCGTTTGTAGTTACAAAAGAATAAATTACAAAGAATACGTTATTGAACCTGTTGCGTGTGGAATCGGACAGTAAGTTGTGCAAAAACATTCTCTTTCGTTATTACTTCTGTATTTCTTGCGTGCACGAGGCGGGCCGGTTCTAAAGATTCTAAAAACTTCCAGTGTATAGTTTTGTCCATCATGTTGTGTGTTATTTTCTAAGAGTGCAAAAAGTAACGCAAGCATAATATTATATGACAACAGATGTATATGATAACAGAATATATATATTTCTTTTTAAATTAGCAAGGATATAAAACATATTTTAAACTTACAGGATATGCCAATTCTGTAACGTATTTTATTATCTCGTCTTTGTTTCTGCTGTAAAAAAAAAATTATTTCACTTGGTAACATTGCTACAAGTAAGTAAAAAAATCATGCTCAATGTATCGCATGCAATGGCTAATAATTTTTTAATTCATACATTTATACAATTAAAAAATATAAAAACGTTATATATTCGTTATTTCTCTCTTACGTAGTTAAAGCCTCATGTGCCTTTCGATAAATATCCAAGGCTTCTTCTAAAAAAAATGATGTCTTGAATGTGTCATCAAACGATTTGATTTTTCTGATGGCCATTAAAGATTTGCTCTTTTTCTCCAAAAATGTAAACTTCTGTTTTGCTCCCTATATTTCAATTACAGAATTAACAATTAAAGAACACATATTTCTTATTATATTTTAACACTAACAAAAAGTTATTGTATATCTTATACTTTGCACAAATTAAAATATAAAAGGTAAAAGCAAAGTCATGTACCTCTTTGGTAATGGAAGAATATTTTCCATCTCCTTCTGGAGCAACGTAAGACTCGAAAATTAAGGAAGTAGAACTAACATATGCTGGTCGTTCCTTCCAAGGTTTCTGTGGCAAGAAACCATGCTCTTTCATACGCGATCGTATTTGCTCCTTGTCTAATTTAGTAGGATCATCCTCCTCATCTTTGTCGTCAAATGTAGGAAGTTTAATTTTAATAACTTTTTGTCTTCTTTCCTTCTTCCATCTTGGATCCCAATGCTTTCTTATCCCGCGTACTTGTGCAGAATTATTGGGATAATTAACAGCAGCAACCAATACTCGTAGGTTATTCTGAAATACATTTTCAGTCATTTAAATACACATTTGGATAAATAATTCTCTGACTACACTTAAACATAAGATGTTTCTAATTTATTTTTTTAATTTATGATATTTCCTTAAAAGCTGCTTATTTAAATTACGATATTTACGATATTTCCTTAAAAGCCACTTATTTAAATTAGTTTTCAGAAAAATGGAGCAAAGCAATTTGAAAGAGATTGTTTTATAATTTCAGAGAAAACTGTATCAATTTAAAAATTCTTTGACTCTACAATCAATTTAAAAATTCTTGATACTCTACAAATTGAAATAGTTAAATAATAATTAAATATATTATTGTATATTTTATTAGCTCTCGAAAAACGGAGCTACGGCAAACGCATACCTGTAAACATTTTCCGTAAGTAAACACCGGACTCGCGTATCTTAATAGCATTTTCGGGAACTTTACTACTTGAGAACTGTAGAAATGACAGAAAGAAAGAAACGGTTATTCAATTTTCATTAAATTTCGTCTTCGTGTTTCGCATTCATGTTTCAGGTTATATCACGCCGCGAATGATCACTGGCCATAGACAACACAGACACAGCGAGGAGCAGTGTTGCTGCCCGTCTCAGGTGCAGCAGAACTGCACTTCTCCCAAGTACTGCTGCACCTTGTCTTTCAGCGATTGGACGGCCGGTTTTCGTGGATTCGAACAAAGTTTGTCTTCTAGAGTTCAAATGTGTTATGATCAATATAATTGTAGGAGTAAAGGAAGTAACATTTTACCACATTTTACTGAATCGACTTGTGTACATACATCCGTACACGTGAATTCCTAGTTAAGTATACGTACACGCGAGTTTTATAGCGATGTTGTAAATGACGGGATTTTCAACCGGAGGAGAAAGAGAAATTTGAACTTGAAGTGACGAATTTTAACGTGGGAATTATATTTTTAAGATAAGAATTAAGCCGCCAATGTTGTACAGGACAAGACACCACTTCTTAAACAAATCCGCAGTTTGTTGGGCAAAGAGTCAATTAAGTAAGCATAAAGCAACGTTGAAGATAATATATAAGTAAATTAAAATTTGTGCCAAATAAATTCTTGTAAGGAATAAAATATGTATGTAAAATATGCAAACTATGTACGTACCTTGTTCTTCTCGTTTGAGTTTAAGCTGCATTTCTCTCAGGCTTAATTCGGCCCGACATTGTTTAACACTTGTTTAAGCTTCTATTCAAGTTTAATTTTAATGTTATTTAATATCCATTTCTCTCCTCAGAGAACATTTGTCGCAATACTACGTCAGTCACAATGCATCCTACACCACTACCTGACTCTGAAGTAAATACCGATGTAAATACTATGCATGGAACTAAGAGACCTATAGACGATGATGGGGAAAACAAAGCCAAGATACAAAAGACAGAAGCAGAAACAGTACAAAGAGTCAAGAGGAAAAATCACGCCATACTATTAGGTTACGTTGGCAAAGATTATTATGGCATGCAAAGAAATCCTGGTATGAAAACTATCGAGGAAGACTTGATTACTGCCTTATTGAAGGCAGACTTGATAACTGCAGAACAATTTGAGAATATACGTTTAATCAATTTTCAAAGAGCTGCACGTACGGACAAAGGAGTATCGGCAATTAGGCAGATAGTCTCGCTGAAACTACGTAAGATTAATATTTTTATCTAGTATCTATATGTATCACTTTTTTAAGAGCTACTAAATTTATTACTTACTAAAGAACAATTTACATTAATCATAATATATTAATTTTACGATATTCTACTTATATTTAAATTATTATTGTTAATAAAAGTCGAAACTTGGTGCTGTCAATCTTAAAAACAATAAAAGAAATAAACTTGTTATTTATAGGTATTATATGAATATTTATATTGTTACGTTTTATATACAAATATCAAATTTTGTTGCAGCTGAGAATATTGATAAAACGAAAATTAATGAATTCTTACCTGATGTGATCAGAGTATTTGGAATTAAACGAGTGACAAAGGGTTTCAATAGCAAAAATCAATGTGATGCACGTACCTATAGATATATCATTCCTTCCTTTGCATTTGCCTTAGAAGATCAGAGTTTGTTAAAACTTGGAGAGGAAGTTAACGAAGATGAGAGAATCAAACAGTTATCAATAATTGATGAAAAACCATACACCGATTATAGATTGTCTCAAGAATCTTTAAATAGATTAAATTCGATTTTAAAACTTCTGGAAGGTTCTCACAACTTCCATATTTTCACGTCAAAAGTGTAAGTCAATATCAATTTAAAAATATGTACTTGTTCATTTGGATACCTAAAACTGAAGCACATTCTATTTCATTCAGGAAACCATTAGACCCACGTGCGCGACGCTATATAATCAGTTTCTGCTGCACGGAGACATTCGTTTCGAACGGTATAGAATTTGCAATATTGGAAGTTAAAGGGCAAAGTTTCATGTTGCATCAAATCCGAAAAATGGTCGCAGTTGTAGTCGCAATTGCGAGAAACATGATACCCGAGGAGACTATAAATGAAGCGTTCAAGACAATGGACAAGATGGAAATACCACTGGCACCTAGCTTAGGATTGTGTCTATGTCATGTAAGAAAATTTCATAGCGCATATTCTGCTGATGACATGTGAAATTATTTAAAATTAATATCATGATATCAAGAAAATAGTATAAGGATGTGCGGATAGATATAATAATCCCTAATGTTACCTAGACCTAAAGAGTTCCTCTGTGACTTTGCGTTTGACTTTCCGTTGAAATTGGGATGAGGGGTCGCTAGGATTTAGGGCCCAGGACCCGTCTGTTACTAATCATTCGCGTTATCCAGGAGTCACGCGTCATCCCATCCAAAATATCAAGAAAAATCGTTAATAAAATAGTCATTATTAAACTTATGATTTCTTATGAGATTAATAATAAACTTTTTGAAAGTCAAGTTATTCAAGGAATAAATATATAAATAAATATATTAACAGGTTCATTACGATCATTATGGTAAAAGATATGGCACAGATGGTCTCCATGAAACGTTAGATTGGAAGGAATGTGAGGAAGAAGTAGAAAAGTTTCAGAAAGCATATATTCTGCAGCACATGGTGGACACTGAAATTTCAGAACAAACGTATCCTTTTTAAATGCCATATCTTATATAATAAATTTTTCTATTTAAATCTATTTAAATACCTTAACTAATATTATATAGGACGTTGAAATGGCTGGCTGGCCTTCCTTTTTATTCGTTTAGTAATAGAGATGTATTACCTGTGGAGGATGATAATGAACAAGAAATTGAGCATAATGATTAAATTTATTAAAACACATAGCTCCGTGTCTGTATCAAATACACAAAGAAACGTTTAAGAAAAGTTTTAAATTATTATTAAAGTTTCCTCTTTGTAAGTTTCCTCTTTATAAAATTAATAAATCTTATATAATTACAAAGCGATTTTACAAAATCGAAAACAGCGATGATGTCAATGACCTTCAATCAAACATCCTGATATAAAATTATATTCTCTATCTCATAAAGTTCTTTAAACCGAATTGAAAGTATGTGCGCATATATGCGATCATCGTATCCCCTCTCGATTTGTTTGTGGTTTGAATACTTTTGCAGCGTACGGGTTGAACATGTACTTTCCACCACTATCGCATACAGAAATGACGCGCTATGCTTTGCCTGTGTGGGGTAATTCCAGTCTCGTAGTATCCAACGTATTCCATGAATGCTCGCAGTGAGTGATCAAGCGCCAAGATATAAGGAGGCGCGGACTGCAATTACTGACATTGCACATACAGTGTGCTTTACCATGCGGATAGTTCAACGGATTCCCGTATCATTGATAATAATAATTGTTTACGGTAAGGAAAAAAAAACATTATGACGCCAATTGTGGTAAATAAGAATCCATATTGAGTGTTGTAATTGCAACTTATAGAAAAATTTTGCAATATAACTTTTTCCCGAAAATCTTTTATTTATCAATTAGGTATAGTGCAACAACACTATCAAATAGATAATATGATATAATAATGGACAGTATATTTTCTTTTTATTATTGATAAAATAACATTGATAAATGCTTGTGAAGATATTTAAAAATGCAACTGTTTTATATTGGATTTATACCGTTAATATTATTGCATGTTCATTAGCGAGTTTTAATTTATTCTAAATCCATTTATTTCCATATGTTTTATAGAAATCACGTCAGACAAACGCTATAATATACGACATGTACTTCAAAGAATGTCAATATTCTTCGAAGTGTTAATTTATCTAACTTACAAAATTTTATTCAGTTCGCATATTTCAATATTGTTTAAATGATTAATCAATTAATAATTTATAAATGAGTTTATAACCAACTTATATATGAAAAAAAATCTTTTTTAGAAAAATTTGTTTTTATTTACTATCTGTTAGAAAGAATTTTTTATTATATATTAATTGATATTTCGTGATAATTGTACATCCGCATATTCTAAGAAAATTCCGAAGTTAACCAGTTTCAGAAACCAGTTTAGTGACCTTGAACCTCTGTAGAAGAGTCTATCTTGCTTACTGTTTACTTATATTGGATAGATAATAAGCGAAGATGATACATGAATACGTAATGCATAACTCTATTACTTTTATTAAAGCTTTTTTATATTATTAGCCGTTGTGATCAATTAATCCATAGTTTCTCAATCATAAAAAATATGAGCATCAAACAGGATCCTTCTGTGTATATTATTGGAAAAATCCTAATTACAGTTGAAATAATTTAAACTTATACATGCACAATTACTCAACATAAAATAACAGAGAACAGGTTTTGATAATCTAGTGAAACTGAATTTTGGATTTTACAGTGTGCATTGGTTCCGGGTATGCGCAAATTAATAATTGCGGGTAAATATTTAAGCGTCGAAATAATGTAATGCTCAAGTAAACAAGTATCTTAATAACTAATTTAATCATTTAAACAGGCTAGAAAACTTTCAATGCAAAAATGGACAATGTATAAAGGGCGATTTATTATGCGATGGCAGAGCAGACTGCAGGGATTCATCTGACGAGACAGTAGTCGAGTGTAACAAGCCAGAGATTCTGTGTACTGGTCTTGCTTTTCGCTGTAATTACGGTGCCTGTATAACCGGAAGCGATGTGTGTAACGGTATTCGTGACTGTATCGACAACAGCGACGAATCTCAGTGCAACACAACAAACTCTCAATCGGAGACACCTTGTGTAGAGGGTCAATTTACATGCAATAACGGCTACTGCATTGATGATACCGCTGTGTGTGATGGAATTCGAGATTGTACAGATGGTTCTGACGAGATATCTATATGCAAATCATTTCCGTAAGATTCTTTACATGTTTAAAATATACACTGATTAAACAATTAGTACAGAAAAACAAACGTCTGCCAATTTATTTGCAGTTGCGCTGACATAAATTTTCGTTGTAAATATGGAGCTTGTATCGATGGAAATCTACGATGTAATGGAGTACCCAATTGTGCCGATAACTCGGACGAGGATCCGAATTTATGTAGACCTGGATGGGACACAATTTTAGAACAACCGACGCCAGGACCAACACCAACATCAGGAACACGACCAACGTCAGCAACACGACCAACTGCTACACCACCTACATTTCCTTTACCTAGCAGAAACGGCTGCAGAGCACCTCCGCAACCGCAAAACGGTCACTGGAAATTACATCGATCGCAATGTCCAGATAGACAGGACTGTACTGTTCCAGAAGGAACAGAACTAGGATTAGGATCTCATCTCATCTACTCTTGTGATTCGGGATATAAAATAAGAGGTTCGACCGACGTTAGCTGCAGTATCGAAGGAAAATGGCTTAATATACCAGTTTGCATAGGTATTAAATTAATAATTTTATATTTTTTTAAGTATTCAATTATTTATTTTTTGAAGTATTTAACTATTCTAGGAAAAATATATGAATAAATAAGTGTGAATTTTTAGATACTGAATATTTTAATGGATTCATTGTCTTTCATTGTCGTTCATTGTCTTCAAAATGATCAAAATCATAATTAGTATATGTTAATTATTTAAAATGTTTGTTTGATAGAAATACGCTGCAAAGGTTTAGCGAAACCATCTCTCAGAGCTGAATGTATATACGACGATGAATGGATACCGTGTAAATCTCCAGTTCTACCAAAAACTAAAGCAACATTGGCATGTGAAAACAGTTATCGACCTGAAACTACTCTACTCTCCGGACAAAGAAAGCATGTGAGATGTAATGCAAATGGTCAATGGGAACCAGAACCTATGCGATGTATTCCAGGTCCGCTCACGATAAATATTTACGTTAATAATAGTCAAGTTACGTACCACCCCACTTTTGACAGAAACAATGTTACGTTTATTGAAGTTTTGGAAGATAGAGTCATTATACATACAAATGGCAAAAATCCAAATTCTTCGGACATAGATGTTAGAGTACCACATCGAAATAATACAGCATCAGACGAGCTTTGGGCATGGTCTTAAAATTATAAAAGCTACTAAAAAAAAAAATAGTACAATTATAAATAGTACAATTTTGAACAATAGTTTTACAGTTGACATGGTAATCACACATATGTTATTATCCATATCTTTGAGATAATTCACACATACCTACATCACTCTATATTACAAGTTCTATTTAAGCAATGATTTGAAATTGTTTCCTAATGAACCAAAGCTTAAATGAAAGAGTCAAGATATAATTTTTAATTACGCCGTGTACAAATTTATGTCTTATTAAGTTAAGTGCACATATATACATATACACACATTGAATATATTTAATAAACTTTTATATGACATCGATATATCTCAATATCTCCTTCCCTCCTCCAACTAATCACAAAATTATCACAATGACGCGAAATGGAGTTATGGTTACTGTGAATTATCTCTTTCTTTTTTTATATAATTATTACGAGTGCCCAATACGTTCTTTTGTATCATGCTGTGACGATTTCTCCAACCAAAATGTTTGTTGTAGTATGCGGCACTCTACCTTCTGATGTTACACCGACTGTAGTAGGCGGTTTTCGACCGAATATCACGGAATTTCCGTGGCACGCCACGTTGTATCTCGATGAAGACGGGTCAAAGGATTTTTTCTGTGGAGCGTCTATCATTCAAGAAAGTCTCTTGATGACGGCAGCTCATTGTGTATACGACGAGACTCTTAGGGAACTGATTGATGCCAGTAAAATTCATGTATTAACGGGAAACCTTTTTCGCGATTACAATTACGTTCACAATCCAAATCTCGTTAAAAAGAATCAGGTTTGCAAGTGTATATAATGCGATGCTAATTAATTTATAGAAAATATTGTTGAGCATAAATGTTTCACACATGCCTTCTTGCAGGTGAAACGTATTTACATTGTACGCAATTATCTAGGATTGGTAGGAAATTACCTCGAGGATATCGCGATATTAGAACTCGTTCAACCATTTGTATTGTCAGCTTGGTTGGTTCCCGTGTGCATAGATACTTTAAGCGATAGGAGTGTAATGGAAGCGGGCACTTATGGAAAGGTGGCAGGATTTGGTAGAACACAATTCGGTGCATCTAGTGCAATCTTACAAGCTCTGATAGTACCTATAATTCCACTCAGCCAATGCAGATCCGTGAGCCAAACTGTCAATACGGAACAATTTATCACCAATGATAAATTTTGCGCAGGCTACACAAATGGTTAGTAAAGGAATTACGTGTAATATTAATTAACATGATTAACAACTGCATTTTTTTACTAAATTTGCAGCAATATATTTGTAAAACAATAGTAAGATCGATATGTGAATACACAATTAAATAGAAAATCAAATATTTGTATATTATCAATTTAAATCAAATTAATGTTATATAAGGAACGAAAAAAAATATATTTAAGAATGTTTATTCAAATTTTGTGCAAAGAAAAATAGAAGGTAACTCATATAACCATTATATATTTTAGGTTCTTCCGTTTGTGACGGTGACAGTGGCGGCGGATTAGTCCTCAAAACGAATAATTTATGGTATCTCCGAGGTATTGTTAGCGTTTCCCTCGGCGCGTTACAAGAGGGTGGAGTTACTCGTTGTAACCACAAATTGTATTCTTTATATACTGAAGTATCCAGACATATTTCATGGATTCAAGATGTAATTACAAAAATAGAACAAAATCAGACGCGTCAATTATGCTCAGAACAGTCTCCAACAAGATGTTCAAATTTAATTTAATTTTAATGTGATGTAACCATCAATTATTATGTATGCAATTATCGAGAAAAACTTTATGCTGTGCCATGAAAACCTACATTATACTCGATAAATTATCTATATTTTTTACTGACTTGTATAAATATCTGAAGTTCCAATTCTGTTGAATGAAACAATTAAAGACTCAAGAAATAATTTCTTGTATGTGATAAATAAGATTTATTTCACAATTCTAGCGCTTAGTATTTTATGGATTCTTAAACATTCTTTTTATTTTACAATATAACAATATAATATACTTTATGACAAATAAATATAAATGACATAAAAAATCGAAATAAAAGTTTAATTAGAGCCATACATATTTTCTATTTTAACTTCATATGTGCCAAGTTGTTACAAGACTTAATAAAAAAAATTTTTATATATTTTTTACATAATGTACATTTATTTAAAGTATATGAGAAACGAATTATTCTGTAAAGCTATTATATAAACTGACTGTTGCAACTTACAAGAACTCGAGTTCCTTTAGTGTCTTTTCTTTATTGGATGGTACAGATGGTAGTGCAGCTGCATCTTTGCCGGGTGAAACCAGACCTGTATCATATATTCCATTATTTTGTATGAAATGTAATAATTCTATTTATTGCAATATTTACCTTCCATACGTAAATCTTGCAAACGTTGCTTCAATTTTTCAATCTCTGAATTTGAATCGGAAACTGCAGTGGAACCTTCTATTTCATTATCCTCCTCCAACAATTCCGCCAATTCCCTTTCCAATTCGGCATCAGAGTCTGTGTTTAGTGTCTCAGATAAAACTGAATCTATTTCCTTGTTCTCTTCTAAAGCCTGGTTATCGAATAATAATAAGTATTACTACATCTCTATATGATAACAAGCATAATAAATATAACATGTACAACCGCTTACCTCATTAATGTCATCCATAACGTCTCTAACTTCATATTCCGTTAAATTTCCATTTTGTCCTACTTTCTTCAATACATCGGATCCAGTTTTATAAGCAGATAATACAGCAGAGTTAGAATGCGCGTCTTCAATATTGGTGATGAGAACGCGCAGATTTCCAAGCGCTTGCGCACGCTTCTCTATTCTCTTTTCCAATTCCATTTTTCTCTTTAACAGCATCTTTGCCATCTGACGCAATTCTTTCCCCAAATATAACTTGGCTTCATTAATAATATTGAGCTTCTCTTGCTCCATAAGCTCTATTTCCTCGATTAGTTTATTTTCCTGTTCTATCAGTTTATACATGCCTTCTTCTACCTCTGTAATTTCATTTGTCGTTTGTATAGAGATTTTAACTAATAATTCCCTATTTGGATTGGAGCTCTTCTTGAAAGCCACCTTCTTCTTTTGTTTTAACCACTCCAATGTCAATCTCACTGTACTCTCTGAAATCTGCTTCTTTGTTTCGCTCTTGCAATGTTCCACTATCTCTGATATTGGGAACAAGATATTATCCTTTTTAACTTCAGCAATGGAGAGGATAACGTCGCCTAATTCTCGCACAATCCGCAGATGTATGTATCTAACTTCTATGTTATTTGTCTTCTCGCCTACAATGTAATTCTTCACTTTGGAAAACGACCAGCTAATTGGTCTTTTCACAAATATATCGATTGACCATGCCGTCCATGTTTCGCATGGTTCTTTAAAAAAGTCAGTTTCTTGAATTATCTCGTTGTTTCTAGAAAATTTCACAAAATATATATTTTAACAACAAAGCAATATGTACAATATATTAAAGTATTAAATTTTAAATTATGTGCCCTTTTTTATCTCAAATAATTGTCTTCATTATAATGACCGATTGTCCAATATTTAATAAAAGCATTAGATGTATATTTAATAGCTAAACACCTTAAGAGCTCTTCAATCACTGTAAGCAGACAGAGCGGCGCGCAGCCCTTTCTTTTGAAGGCTTGATTCAAATCGACGATGGAAAAACTGCATTGCATGGTGTGCGCCAGCCACTCATATATCAGATCGTTCCAAAACTTGTATTTAGAGACCCAATCCTGCGGATTTACGGATTTACTACGAAACGGCGAGAACAGCGCGCTCATTCTTTCCTCTTGATTCCAGCATTCTGGCATTTTTTCTGCTGGTAGCGGCGAATTGCAAACATTTTCACCGACCATCTTGCAACAATTATCGTTTCTAATATCAATTGAATAAAATCTCACAAATTAAGTTAGGTTATAAAAATATTGGCCAGTTAATACGTTCTATTTTCGCACATGCACATCCTCTATCATCTCTTCTCCCATCTTTGTTGAGCTCGTTCTGACTAATGCAAATGAGTGCTATAAATAGAAAAGTATATTGTTTATACGATTAGTTAAATAAAAAAAGGACGCAAGCTATAAAATGTAATATGTAATTACAAATAACGTACATGCCTTACAATCTCAATTTCAATTGCCTCGAATGCAAATTTAACGACAATCGATGATTAAATTAAACACTATTTTCTTATTGAAAAATAATAAAAATAGTCGGCCCTCTCTCTCTCGTCAACATTCGTCTATTTGTTGTCAACAGTTTCGAGATGACTCGACTTGAGAACTCGGGAGGCTCTTCACATGCGATCGGAATCCGCGTGGACAAAGCGATAAACAACAACAAACAACGCGAATCGAAATGGAGATGCCGACTGACGGTGAATTGAAGTAATCTTTAATTTACAAAATAGTTTACAAATTATTTGAGCTGAAAGACTAATGGCACGTTAAATACAATAAAAAAAAGAGTAGTGCAATTTTTATTAATATTAAAATATAATTAAAATCTATAAAACGTAACAGTAAGATTATGACCAATCGCATTGCTCGATTCGATCATTCCTGACAGAATTAAGTAACGCGATTGGTCGTAATCTTACTGTTACGTTTTATCCATGGAGATAGGAATATCAGGAGGGTGCATAAGATACTTTTCCTGACGAGGGGGATGAAGCCGGAGACATGGGACGAAAATTGAAAAACCAAGATGGCGATCATATTGGTAGGAGAAAGATAACCTCTGAATTTTAGAGGTTATCTTTCTCCTACCAATATGGTCGCCATCTTGGTTTTT